>OMOT01003284.1:1985-12004 GCA_900312575.1 Acanthochaenus luetkenii
CGGGATTGGTTGCTCGGCTTAAACTGTGACATGTGATTGGGGGAAGGAAGGGTGGAGGTGTCATGTTTGAGTGCCACAATACCAAAACCACAAGTAGATGCATAGATTTAGTTCATTTGACGGGATTTATTTGTAGAGAGATGTGTTATTAGTTAAAATGTTTTATTTATAGGCTGAATTTTGTCTAGTGACAAAGAGCAACAGTAAAACTCACAGCTGTGAAAAAAGGAATACAGTCATGTTTAGTAGGGGAGTGTGTCTGAGGTGAGCGTTTGTCTGCCAGTGTATGCATCAATGCTGATGTATCCGTAAAATACTATATGATGTGAACTTTTGTGTGTGTATTTGTGTGGGCATGTATACCTCTGTCACGTGTGTACCTGTATATAGAGTTGAGACGTGAAAACATGGGCATGACTATATCCAGGTTCTGGAAGCAACAACCCCATTAATTTTTCACACACACATTGTCACAAGACACACTATTCTGAGTTTTCCAAAAGTTAATAGACCTTGAGCCGACACGGGATTAACCTTGCATAAATGGAAAAGAGGCTGTGTACATATGTGCGTTACGGGACAAATAAACGACTCAGTCCCCCAATTACAGAGCTGAGAGCACATAACTTTATCGCTCCATCATCTTGTCAGGTGGGAGAGACCAAGTATATCAAGAGCTAGTCAAACAAGATAGATCTAACTTTATGTTAAGACGAGAAGAACACGGTCCAGTCTTTTGTACCTGATTGCAACCATCGGTCAGGAGTGCACAATTACACTTCCTTCTACCGCTTTCCATCGTCACAGTCGGCGAATCTGACATGACACTATTGAAGGTTTGACTATTCTGCAAAAACCATGTGCACGTTCTATAATTCTATGTCTATGTGCTTGACATACCTAGCAAATCGGCGTTGACACCCAACACACGTGTTTGTTGTTGTGGATATTGTAGTGTTGGGTGCCGTTTGAAACACGGAAGTGACAGAAAAAACACGACTTCTCACTAATGAGGTTAAAACACGTTACATTATTACAGCAACCTTTGAGTATCGTTTTCTAATCTGAGACTCCCGAGGTTCTCTGTTGTGTAATATGGCGGCTATTGCTAAAATAAAAATCCCTATGAGTCTGGTGGCTGCGTCAAAAGTGCTTCTGGAACCGAACGTCTCAACTCTATAAATATGTGGATGTATAGCCTTCCATGTTGAGTGTACGATGCTGCCTTCTTTGTGTTTGTGCAAATTGTGTGTAAGGGCACCGTTTGTGACTATTTGCAGGCCATTTTGAAGGCAGGCCAAGATACTTCAGGTACCTGTGTGTGTGTGTGTGTAGTTACTGTTGTGTGGGTGTGTGTCTATCTGTAGGCCCTGCCGTGCCGGGTGTACGGCGAGATGATTGCGTCCACGCTACCTTCGCTGTCCGAGCTGCTCTCAGAGTCGCTGCTGCCGGAATAAGCCCCAAGTCCTGGTAAAACACCGACACACACTGCTGCGGATGGGAGGTGTAATACACCTTGACCAGAACCCAGGGTAGCAGAAGGGATCTTAGACGTTAGGCCAGGGAGTGATTGCTGTTCTTCAGCTCCCCCTGCTCCTCCTCCTGCTGCTCCTCCTCCCTCCTGTTCTGAACAGCACAATATACCGTCAGATTCCTAATTGCAGTGGTGGGCAGCAGCAACAACATTCTCATAACTGCTGAAGAACCTGAAATCAAAAAGGCTAGTAGGTTGGCATCAAAACAATGAGTGTGTTCAGGCTTTAGCTGATAAACATTGTCCCACTGGCTTCAAAAGCAAATAAATAAATAAATGTGTGTGTACACAGACATGGGGAACCATGTGCCATGGAGTGCCGAGAGTCTTCATTTCAACCAAAGACTACACCAGGAGATTTCACTGATTAAAACACCTTCAACCAGAGGAGGAGCTAATCCGTGAAATCACTTGGTGTAGTGTTTGGTTGGAGAGAAAACCTGCAGCCCCTCGGCCCTCGTGGCACATGGGTTCCCACCACTGGTGTTTTCACAGCTATCCTCAGAGGCGGCGCCAGAGAATAGTGATTGGGGGAGCTATGGGGGGGCTGGATTGTTTATAGCAGGTGCTAATGAATTTTGATGCAACAAACAATAACAAATGATAATAAAAAAAAAAAAATTGATTCTATGATCCCGGGCTAAAATGCTACATAATTGAAATACATGAATATACTTTTCAATGGCCTGTGGGGCCAGTAGCCAGGCAGCTATACAAAAAAGTAAAAAATACAATAGTAAAAAATACAATACAGTAAGACTATTTTCGAAGTAAGAAAACAGCTGACGCACAAACATGAACAGTCATCACATCGTGCAGAAACATTTTCCTTAATGATAATAGAGTTGCTCCGATACCAGTATCAGAAACGCCCATGCTGGTTCGGTTATCGTACGCCAGTCTATGCACCAATCCGATATCAGGTCATGTATCACGTGATGAAAGCTCATTCACGCCACACAGGCTAAACAATAGTTGGGGTGCTAGAGGAGGGTGTGACGTTAGTCATTGCTATTGTCAGCAACTTGTTAATATTTTCCACTGGAAAATCCCACCAGTAAAGTGGTGATGTGCGCAGTATGCAAGGTTTTAGTTTCGAGGAGTGGCACTAGTGAATTCCGAGCTCGCTTGAATTCAAACCCAGACAATAGCAGGCTAAAACCGGCCCTGATGCGATGCAACTTAAGTGAAATCGTCTCCGTAATACTATGATTCCTAGTGAGCGTGCGTCTCATAGCTGCCATAGCGTCCTTTCATCACCATGACGGATGTGAGATTCATGCTGCATTCTGTGAAACTCAGAAATGTGGGCATTTTGCGGATACTTATACAGTAGTGCTGCATTCTCTTGGAAATCTGTTTTTTTTACTAGAACGCACAAACTTATTGCATTTCAGGGTGTGCTATGGAGGTGCTACGCCTCCTCTAGGGGGAGCTCAAGCACACCCAAGCCCCTCCCTGGAGCCGACACTGACTGTCAGTTTCGGCTAAAATTAAAACGATTACCAAAAGGGTCTGGAAAATCAGTTGTGGGTTTACGAGAATGTGTGTAGCAAGACAATGCGTTTGAAAACCACCTTTATCTACATATCAAAATGTATTTTACCGTTTGCCATCATGAGACAGAATTGCCTAAACCTGAATAAGCTCTACTCCTCTGAAGCTACATCAAAGAGAGTTTCGCTTGGATTAGAGGGTCACCATTTCCTATTATAAAGGCAATTCCAGCTTTGAGTGCAGAATAAAGCACCTGCTCCAGCTATCAATCATTTTTCAGTCTGACAAGTCTGTCATTTGGCAATTCCAGGAAGCACCAAAGAGGGGCACGTCTCAATTTCGGTCCATATCAGACAACACGTTTCTCCTACTAGGCCTCAGACTGCAGCCCACCTGTGTGTCTGTCTCCATTTCCGGTCGCTGTTGTAGCTGTCATTTCCACCTTCTGTTTTTTACTGCCGTCTGATGACTGGGACAAACTGAAGGAGATAATCACAGAGGTTAAATTAGTGTGCGATTGAGATTTTTACTCTCCACCTTCCGTTTCTTACCACTGTCTGACAGCTGGGAGTAACTGGATGAGAGAACAGACGGGGAAATAACGTTTTGCTGCAATTGGCTGATTATTACAGTACGTTCATGTCATATCGGATTTAGCATAAATCGAGCTGCCAACGGGCAGCATTCATGTCAACCTCCTGGTTGTAAATACAAGTAGAACATGTGGGAATTTTTTGTGGTCTCCGATATCTCCCAATTACCATCAATAATTGTGGGAGTTTGTAAATACAAGCGGTAATTCACCAGTGTCAGCAGTCCAAGGTAATTAAAATCACAATTATTTATTATACTCATGCTAATACAAACATCTCTACTTATGAAAAGCAAACGATATCTTCTGCAGTTCATTTATGGTTGATTTTAAATTAATAAATAACAATTATTTTGGATGTGGTTTAACACATGTACGCGTCCCAGTTGTAGCGACAAGATGTCATCCTGTTCTTTCACATCTTCTCCCATCTCTCCCAAGGAAATATAACATGTAGCTCATTACAACATATTGTGTAGACTACATTTTTTGCTTCTATTCAGTTCATGTCGGCACTTGACTCAATGGAGCACTCCCAAACCATGCACTTCATTACAGGTACAATTAATTATGGTTGTTGGTGGTGTTGTTCACCAATGCTTGACAGAATGAAACTTTTTGGAGTGTAAACTACCAAATGAGATACACCAGGGTTGAATGCAAGATTAGTGCATCACTAATATAAATCTAAAACAAAAAATAAATCTAAAACAAGGCCAGACTGCCCAAGTATAATTAATTTATGGGAAACTGACATCTACATGAAAATTCAATCTCCTGTTGGCAAAATACTTTCCAAATGTTCCTTACATAGGACTTCAAAACAAGGTGTGTCTGTGTGTCCACACCTGCACCTAAGGAGCTGCAAGACATGAACCTGAGACAGAAATGTGTGTTTATGTGGAATAGTGGGCCTACCAAAGACAAGAGCTAGGCAGGCTAGATATTGTGCCACATCATTGCTAACCTTGTTTTAAGGAGCCAGTTTCCAGACACTAGAAAATCCACTTGAACCCTTTGTTTACTGATCTGATTAATAGGTTCAAATACAGTGTTTACTTAAAAGGATATGTGTACCTGCGTCTCCTGACGGCTCCAGCCAATAGATGAGCCTGAGACAGGTGGCTGCTCCGTTGCTCCGCCCCTAGTAGCTTGGGGCCCGCCTTCTTTTCAGGCTCTCGCGGGCTCTCAGTGGTTGCCCGCTTCACAAGAGCGCTGTGACAGCACAGGGTTAAGGATTGTAAAACAATCAACAAAGAGGAGGCTCAGTGGGAGGTAGACAGAAGAAGGCATGGCATAAAAGCAAACCTAATGTATGCAAAAGAAAAATGAAATCAGCTTAAATTCAACCAGCCAAGGACTGCTCATCAGTATCCCATGAAGGTCCAGGGAACAGACTGAGAAACCCTGGTCCAGTCTACATTCTCTATTCCCTTCAGGGGAGCCACAAATTCTCTCCATCGCTGTCCTGGAAAAAGGGACACAGTTACAAAAAGCTGAGAGAGAGAGAGAGAGAGCGAGAGCGAGAGCGAGACCAAAACAAGGACATGAGTTTGAAACAACTCAGGAGACATGAAATAGGTCAGAGATGTAGTAGAGAGAAAGTGAGAGAGATCAGGACTCAGGGGACATGAACTAGGCCAGATAGGTGGTAGGACGCTATGCACCTGATGTAAAGGGGATCTGTCCTGCGTTTTCACTGTATTAAGTAAGGTGTGTGACTGTGTGTATGCGTGCATGTGCTTTATGTTCACAGCAGCAAATGAGTGCTTCAAACTGTCACCGTAGCTACCAGCCTATGAGTTTCCACGACAACCCATTCTCTTTCCCATCTGCAGACAACCCTGTCTAACAGCAAAGACAAAGATGTGACGAGAGACAGGAATAGTGGGACAGAGATATAAACAAAATAGAGTTGCCAACTGGACATGTAAAAATGTAATGGTCTAGCACGTATACTTTGAATTTAGGTAGAATACCATTGAATTAAACATTTGATTATTTCTGTTGGCTTTGGAAGATAGTTCCAAATATTAGTTGGACTGTCCTAGACAATAAGAACATTAATTCTTACAACGGAACCATTACCCTTTTCATGAAGTACACAGATGAGGTGAATTAATGTAAAAGCCATTATCTCTTGATTTCCCTCGTTAAATCTCTACCAAGCACAAAGGAGATGTAGATGAAGAGAAGCGGACAGCTTATGACCCTAATATTTTGGTGGTTACAGCATATGGTTTGAATATGCTACCAGTGTGACAAAGACCAAAGAAGGAGTTAGAGATACTTTTAATTTTTGTAGAAAGACCAATTTGTGCACAGCATAGTGCTGTAAATTGTACATATGGACGGGCACATATAGAGGAAGCCCAATGTGTGTGCGCGCTTGGTGCAGTCCCAGCAGGAGCTCGACTAATACCTACCATACATTAGAAGACATTTAGTCTGACACACTCACATTTAACAACAATCTGTCTCAAGTCAAGTTTTTAGTCCTAGAGGCGCTCATATCTTAAGCTTCTGTTAAGACTTAGAATAATGCAGCATCACACATTAGAAGACTAAGAAGAAAAAAAGGAAGCCAGCACTGTGGGCAATGGAACAGCAGCAGCAATGGCTTTTGGCCACTGCCGCCACTTCTCCTTCTCCATTTAATCGCCTTATAAATTGGAGGACACATCAAATAGGCACTCTCGTTCTCGCCATAGCTCCTCCAGTTCGACGGTCCAACGACACTGGGACTTCAACTTCCCTGCCGGCATCGCCATGTTTAGAGCCTTGTCACATGTCACTACAGATACTGACGTCAGCCAAAGAGTGTAGCATTATAAATTGTGTCATTGACCTCCACACACCTTTTGGGCCAAGACTAAAAACATAAGATAATATCAAATGTTTGATTTTGTCGTAACGATCAACACGAGAGAGGGGAGGCAGGGGGGGTTTGAAGATAAAAATGAAAGCTGCCTCATACATCCACAAAACATAAATAGTGCGCTAAAGTTTCAGCATGCACCCGAGTGAACTCAATTATTAGTTACTTATTATTAGTCACAGTGAAACATTACCGTTTCATGGTTTACATTGTTGTTCAAATGTTTGTTTCTTGTGCACTTACATTTTTCCATCAGTTGGGATGTGCTTCAGAACATTATCATCATGGGTGCTGGCTTTCATCACGAATTTGTGAGCTCCACCGCACACATCTCAAATAAATATTCAACAGCTATGGGGAATGTCTTTGCCCCAGCAAAAGATGCTCAGAAGCAGCAGAAAATGGGGAAACGAGCTGGTCCACTTTGCCCCTGGAGGACACAACTAAATAGAAACACTTAAACTGCATCCGCCAGTTATCTGATATGATATGGGCAAAGCATGACACAGAACTACTGGCAAATCCAAACAAGGAGGTCCGTTTTTATATAAATAACTTGGATAAAGGATATTCTGTATTCCAACAGTTCCTGCTTCTCCTCATCCCTGCGCTGCTTCTCCAACAGGCTCTGTTGCCGGGAGACCTCATCCAGGAAGTTGGACTCATCCTCATCCAATCCTTTCACCATGTTCTCTGTCACCATGGAAACAAACACGCTCTCAACAAACTGTAGTAGAATGATTGCATTCTTCAGACAACGAACCACAAAAGTCAGTTTTAAATCCTTACATGAGCGACGTTCATCTAAAGAGAAAAAACAAAGGCTGTGTTCTTTTGGCTGATTTAAAAACATTTACTGTAGATTTCAAATGACTAGCATCGTCAAATGAGAAGAGAAGAAATGTGGATGCATAGTAACAAGAATCAAATAATGTAGATGTATTATTTGGACAACTAAGTGTAGCATTTGTAGGAACAGTGTGAATAGAACTGATGGTTTCAACTTATTATCCTTTTTGCTGGATTTTCTATTAGTACTTGTAGAATCTCTTCACAACAAACACTTTTAAACACTTGACAGAACCCATCCAAAAATGTTGCTGTAAACGCAAGACAGATGCAGTTTGATAAATTAATTAGTTAATAAAGGAATGTTTCAATGATCTGTAAAACAAATACAAATCTAAAGCGATAGTCACAGAGCGGGACATTAATGGGCTTGCTATAGAACAGTCATTCATAGGAAAGAATGGTTGATTCTCAAAAGAGTTGGAGTTAGGACATAGCTGTGTCACCAGATTTGAAAACCTGGTAAAGCATAATACCCTACAAAGCCAAAGAGCAGTATCTGCATGAGTTGTGAAACAGAGAATAGTGGACTGTATATCATTCAACAGCATTTATGGGTATTGCTTTTGTCATCAATCAAATCCTCATCATGACCTTTGAACTGTCTAACACAAAACAAAGCTACTGCTCTTTGCCTGGGTAGGACAGGACAGGAGAATTGTTAAGAACTTGACGTGCTGAGAGGGATCACAACTGACAGGGATACAATCCTAATCTCAAAGACAAAGATTGTGAAAGAAAGAGCTACGAACACACAAAGATAAAAACAGAGAGACCCACTGAATTTGAATTGCTCATCATACTCCTCCTGTTTCTTGTCTTTCTGCTCCTGCAGTCGCTCAAAGAGAGAACGAGCGTCATACTCCTCCTCTGGGGCCTCTGAGCGGAACATACACATACACACAAACGTCAACACAAACATATAGATTGATTAGAGGTTTGGTGCATAGCACGCATTGTGTCCTTGTCTTCTGGATCTGTGTGTGTATTAGGGGTGGGAATCGGTAGTGATGTCACAATTCGATTCGATTTCAATTCTTAGGGTCACGATTCGATTTCAGTCGGTCTACTATTTTAGTTCAGTTTGGCAAAGTTTGCAGACCGTGTGCGTCTTGTCTAAATTATTTGTACCCGGCTGTAAAATCCAAACTGTCCCCAGACGCTTTCAGCCCAGATGGAGCGGGTTGGATGACTTCTTCTTCCATCGTAGTGTGCTTCCGTATTGCGCTTCTGTATTGCGCTTCCTGCCTCAGGCCAAAATGCTTTATTGACATGACTGGTAACACAACATTAGAGAGAGCGAAGGTGAAGTCCGCCCTCTGCTGGACCGCCGGCAAACAGACATTTTGATGATGACATTTTGATGACAAAATGACTGAAAATAATCGATTTGGGGGAATTTGTGAATCGATTGATAATCGTAGACAATAGAATCGCGATTCTTACATGAATCGATTTTTCCCACCACCTCTAGTGTGTATATGTTCTTACCCTCCGGGTCTTCTGGTTTCCTGACCTTCTCCCATTCATCCTGTCTCTTCTTCCTCTTCTCATCAAGCTCTGTCTCCGACACAAACTTCCTGTTTAGGCCAACACCCGCTGCCGCTGCCCCTCTCCCCGACATCACCACTAGCCCACACACACAAAGTCACACACAATCACATGATGCCACATTACAAAAGGAGAAATGTGTTCTAATGAGATGGGTTGCAGAGCAAAAGAGTTAGTCAATTTAATCAAGACTCCAACTCATGGGCGCGTTTGTTGAATAAATGTACAGATAATAAACTTTAAACACGAACATGCCAACATCTCATGGACAGAGTACTAAAGGGCTACCACTAAAATAAAAATGGCATTTTCTAAATATAGTGATAGGTCTATTATGTAGGGCTGTGCGATATGGACTCTTCTATCACGATATGGGTAATTTCATATCATGACAACGATATATATTTATTATTAGGGGTGTTAACCATTAGTCGTTAATCGATGACCATTTCAAATGTATGTAACTATTTGAGGTCTTAATTGTGTCAACGGGAGCTGTTGGTGAAATGAAATCATTAAGTTAAACACACTGCAATTAGGAAACATGTTATTAACTTTACACTCACACTCGACGAAGCGCACCATGTGACCGACAACCGGGGGGGTCAGTCACAGTGCTGCAGTCCAGGATGCCCCGCCTCAACCTGTGAGATGTGCTGCTAATGCTATGCTGCTACTCCTGGGAGACCACTACTTCCCCCGCACGACACGGAAACAGAAGTGGACAACTTTCTGAAGGACATTCCACCACCGCTAAATGTCAGTCCCACAGATTGGTGGAAGGTCCACGGAGGAAGATTCCCGAGGCTGGCAAAGTTGGCGTGACGCTACTTATGCGTGCCTGGGACGTCGGCCCCATCGGAACGTGTATTTTCAGCAGCTGGTCTCACTGTAAACCGACTGCGCACACGACTCACCCCTGATCATAAACATGCTTATATTCTTAAATAAAAATCAACAGGCCTGGGTAGTTACTGCACTTATGCTGTTTAAGTTTGAAACTGAGGCCTGAGCGGTCGTAGCTTTCTCATTTCAAGAGGGAATCTATTATAGCGCTGTTTCCAAATGTATCTTTATTGATCTATTACATCATAATTTTGCAAATGTAAGTTTCTAAT
>OMOT01003291.1:6464-23914 GCA_900312575.1 Acanthochaenus luetkenii
GAGAAAATCATCCCCTGAAGTTAATCATTTCGTAAAAGTGATAATTTTGTCAACCAAGTTAAATTAGCATCAGCTAAATGCCTAAAATGTTGTTTTTTCCCCACTATTAATCATTTTTCAAAATACATTTTATTTTTTTCAAATTATGGATATGCCATTTGGAAATAAAACAGTTCATATTACTGTGAATAATGTATTTGCTTTTAATTCGTGTGTTTTTCTGTCTGTCTGCCAGCCAAACCATTTAAGGACCACAGTTTGAATAAGTTATCTGCTTAATTGTGTAATCGTGGTTGTTACAATACTGCATGCCGGTTTGTATATTGTATTTTATCAAATAAATTTGATCAGTCAAACCTACAATGATGCGATGGGTCTGTCAGGTTCTTTCTTTGATTGGTAAAAGGAGATATGAAAGCGGTGTAGCACAGGATACAGGGTTAAAGCCCTTTCGATTTAACCATTCGGAAATGTAAACTGAAACTGCCATGTATTAGTGTTATTACTGAGAGCAGAACACTGCTGTTCTAGTGCATACTTGTATTTACTCTTCAGTGTAACTACTGCCTACCTATTTTTGTTGTGTTTCTGCTATTCACATTTATTCTTTGCATTGTTGGTACAATAAGTTATTACAGGGTTGTTGTTTTTTGTCCTTAGACTTCCACTGTACCATATTATGGAAACTCCATTCAGATCACAAAAGGCTTAGTATGGTAAATTCACCTTTCTGATGGTTAAATTGTTAGTGTAGGAGCCATAAAACACACTGTAGTCAAAGCAGCTTCATGCATTCTTGCCTATAAAAATTACGTGCATCTTGAAAAATGTCTTGTGATTCAACAACTTAGTGGCCTAGTCACATAGACGGAGAAATACAGTACACTTATATAGCACATACTGTAAATGCACAGTTATCCATGCAATCAGCACATCCAAAACAGAGAACATACTGTAGATACCATCAACCTCTGTGCAAAATTGTTATGGCTTTCAGCAAGTAGAAATCTACAGAAATACACAATAAAGATACTGATTTTTCAAATTGTTGAGAATTAGCATCCTTGAATTGACCGAGACCCTAATTTGAGATCACGTTCTGAAGAAAACTATGTTTTTATTGACATTTTCATTATTTTCATGAGCCAATCATGTACATTATACTATATATCTGTACTTCTCTTCTTTCCAGAGTACTGTTTCATACCCATAGTGGCACAGTAGTTTGTTTTTCCATAATGTTTTGTTCCTAGTGTGGTTCAGTTTGGTCTGTGTATGATAGGAGCATGCTGGTAAGACACCCAAACATAATTAGATACTGGCCCACGTTCAAGGGCTGCTGGCTGGGTTACATCCTGGTTCCTGAAGGCTGCTGTCGTACCCAGTTAACACTGTTCCTGTACTAAAGAGACCTGATATCATAACCACTGTATGACCAGTACATGCAGAGTATGGAAATGGAAAACCCCCACTGATACAGTATATGCACAAGGGGTGAAACTAATCTTCACCCTTCAAAATAGCTGCAATATAGCATCCCATTTCTTATTAAATTAGATTTCAGACATATTTTGCCGTTTACATTGCATCATTTATTCTATACATTTGGCAGACCATTATCGTAAGCATCCAAATTGTGAAATGTGTTCGTGGGAGAGCAGATATTCATGTGAGATGTGCACCTCTGTTCCGTCAGATAGTTTCATGGCTCAGTAAGGTCACCGAGCCTCAGGGCTGGAGCCTGTACATCTACATAACCCAACCAGTCATAAGTCATTGAAGAGCTTTGTTCCAAAATTAGACATCCGTTTGAAGAAAAAGCAACAGCTATTCTTACACACCGATTGCTGGCGAAGAATTATGTTGTTCATCGAGGGACAGCAGGAGACATAAGTCCTTGTTTGACAAAACGGCGACACTTACAGACTGGATCCTCAATTTACTGATATTGAATGATGGAATTCAAGTAATGATTCTGAAAGTGAAATTCTGTTCTTGATGGGATTTTGCATAATGAGACTGTCATGTTTAAGTACAGTAGTGCTGTAAGACCTTGAAATACTGGTGAACTTGACCTCCTCTGTCCACTAGAGGGACACAGAACAGGACACGAAAAAGACCAAAGACCCACCCAGTTCAAGTTCACGTCTTCTGTATTTTCACAACATTTATACAAATAGAAAATAACATGAGAGCATATGAACACAATCCTGGAACATCACTACATGTACTGTTGCGTTTCAATGATACATGCATGTGTTTTGACAATCACTGATGAACAGACATCAAACAGATCAGAAATAAGGAATGTTATGAAAACCTTTGTCAAATCTACTCAACTAGTCATCGCACTATTAAAATGATTTCATACTAAAATGATCAGTTTCAGTCTAAAACCAAAAATATATCGGCACAGATCAAACATCCAACTCCCTGATCTGGTGATCTCAGTCTATGATCTCAACATTGGGGCTTGGGACTGTAAAAAAGTAAATAATAATTATAATACACAGATGTTCATCATAATGACAATTTAGTACAATACATTGAAAAGAGAAAATGAATGAAATACAAAACTAGTATTTTGTCCACCAGTCAGAGGCTGGTGTTAATGTCCCACCCTGGTCACTACAGTATTACATGGTGTGAACTAACATGTTAGACTGTAGCCATCTACTCACACAACAAATGTCTTTTGCAAAAACAGATTCTCTACAGGCTTGGACAGCGTACTGACCTTTCACCTCTAGTCAACCGACACCATTGACTCCCAAGTGCTTATCTACTAGAGAAATACTCAAGCATACTACTTCTTACACAACTTCTGATTACATACACTTTCAAACAATGATGTATGTACAGATACCTAACACTATTCATTAGCTGCCGTGCAATGTATTTGTATTTTTTTTTTACAAAACAGCAAAAAAGGCACAGACAAATTAAATGGACATTTTCAAAACTATGCACGTCATTGTTGATTTGAAAATACAAATTATTTTACCGCTGATCCGGAAAGTATAATGCCTACAACCTTTGTGTTAGTGACTGAACGCTACTTTATCCATATACACTGTAAACGGGGCAGGAGCTGGCACATCCCTGAAATTCACCAGTCACCTTCACTATTTTACATTACAGTAACTGGTGTGTGGTTACCTGCCAGTGTCTGCTATATAAAAAAATCCACCAGTGGCAGTTTTAAGGCTACAAACAGATTTGATTCACGTCGTACAAAGTTCTACTTTTAACTCTTTTATCTGACTGAACAGATGTGTGTGATTCCAGCCTTTAAGTTTCCAGACACGGGAAACCTGCAATCCTCCCAATCATGATTGTTTCTTACATGGCTGAGTAAGACAATTCCACAGAGTTTATCAGGGTTCCTGCAGTTAAAATGTCAGAATTCCATTAATTTTCCTGACCTTCATTTCTTGATTTTATTTGAAGATTTTGATGAGAATAATTTACGCCAATAGTCATCTTGCCCCTACTAACTGCCAAATCGCTCAGTAGATGTACATTATTATCCACAGCCACACACATCAGAATATGTGAGGGGGCATAAAACCACAGGAAATATGCAGTCGTATGTATATCGGGACAGTACAACAACATTTTCCAATGCTTTTGCAAACGTTTTTGGTCAATTTTAAAACTGATCAAGACCTGCATATTACCAAAATCTTTTTGCAATGTGTTTCCAAACCACATGTAGGAGGTATGTACATATTTTAAAGGATGTAAATATTACCAGAGGAAGTGACGTGCATGATCCGTGTTAGGTGGGAAACCGTTTGTCCCACGTTTGGTTTTTAACCTAAACCACACAGTTGATAGTGGTATTTTCCCCTCTCCGAGTTGGATCTGTGGTGCAGTTCATACCCCCCTCCAGCAGGGGTCGCTACTGTCTGATGTCTGCTGGTCTGAGCTGTCTCTCGCCCTCGGCCAGGAAGATCTGCATGGCCCGGTAGAGCAGGTGGACACCCAGCTCCCGCTTCCTCTTCACCTGCCAGTTGGACACCACGCCATAGTAATCCCCTCGCTTCCGATTGGTCAGCATCTTCAACCCTGTGAGGCGATTGGAGGATGAAGTGATTTGTTAGCAACTGGCTGGCTGGAGTATCAGAGGAACAAGGTTCTCCGAGATTGTTGTTTCATGTTGTGTTCTTGTATTTATATCACCACAGTTAGAGAAAATATAACATTTAAATTACAGTACAATTTACATGCAGTAAACTACAAAACACCGCTAGACCGTCCGAATATTAAGAACAATTTTTTTTTTTTTTAAGAAGTACCCAAAGAAAAAACATTTTAGCACTGCAACCTGCAACAGAACCATAACTGTGGCCAAAACAGGAAGAAAAGAAAGTGAAAATGAACCACCACCAATATTATATTCAGTTGAAGAAGAAACACGTAATCTAAACTCCCCCTAAAACACATTTGAGGGGAAAGGGGAATTGAAAGGGTGAGATTATTATTAGTTTCCCAGTGGATTACCCCTTTAAGGAGGTAAACTGACGTGTTTACATGACCCCGTACTCACCGATGGCGTCCACCATGCAGGCCTCTCTTGTGTAAGCCTCCACTGGAATAACGTTCTGGAAGCAGTGCAGCGAGACGGCGCCCTGCTCGGCCTTCCACACCTGCAGGATGTGCTGCACCTTGGAGCAGAGTTTCTGACAGAGGAGAGGGGCGGTGTCTTACAGGAGCACGTCACCTCGCAATTCCTCTGAAATTCCCTGCATTTGTCATCGATGCATTTTGTTGTTTTTGTATCTTTCTCCTTCTCGTTGAGGAGCGTCATTGTTTGTCGTCTGGAATTTTCTCAGTATTTCAGTTTTCAGGGTCGGTGTTTGTGTTTTTGGTCTCACCTGCAGAGTTTGCATTTCTTGTCTTCCCTCTTTTTTCCAGTGTTTAAAAAATAAAATAATGTGCAAATGAACTACGAATGAAAAGCATGTTGCTCGACGTTCATCTTTCAGTATTTGTAAATAATAGGAGCTTGTACAAGTGTCATTATTTTGTCAATGAAGGACTTAAGTTACCTTTTATCCTTTAAAAAGTATCATACAACAGTTTGATTGTTTTGCTAGCAATGATGAAGATGTCATTTCCCCCCAAATGGTGGATATATTTAGAAAAATAAGGGTGTTGGAACTACTTCTAATATAAAATGAAAAACCATTTATTGATTGCTGCCCGAGAAACGATGCATCCACTCAAAACACATTGTGTATGTATTGTATAGTCATATCTACTGTTCACCAGCCAATGTGCGCATTTTTATCTCGCAAAACAGTTTGCTTGCATAAGTAGTTTTTGAATGTGTAGTGATTCCCCTCCCCTTGTTTTTTGTAGTACTTTGCCTCCATGAGAACCTGTTGCCATCATCACACCCTCCTCAGATTTAGCAGTGCATAATGCATTTATTTTGTCATTTACATGTATACTGTCCAGTACAAGCTGCCTTACCTTGGAGGTCTTGTCCCCTTTGTAGTACTCTAGAGCCTCATACAGGTGGCTGTAGGGGCGGGAGCGTTTGCCTTTGCCCACATAAAATATGGCGCTGATGAATGTCTGGAAACACTCCTGGGGAGTCATGGTCCGACTGCGAAACGGGAGGTTTTTGGTCACTCTTGAGGGGGAAGGAAAAACATAACCATTTAATAATGCATTAAGAGTTAAAACTATACATTTGTATCACAATACACTCGAAAGCAGAATTCCCACATGGTTTTGGTTCAAACTTGATGAGAAAACATAAACAACTCTCTCCTAAAGCTGTAAGTAAGAGAACAGGGACTGACGATGTCATTCAGACAAATCCAGGAGATGTAACCAATATATTGATATACAGAGTATAAGTGCAACGTCGTCTAGCGACTTTCTGAGCACCAATAGCCACCTTCCTTGGAAGAGAGTTGGCAACACTGCTCAGAAGAAAACGAAAGAAAAACACAAATGAAGATGAGAAGCAGCTGAAGAACTGACCTTGGGTCCAGCAGCAGGTAGTTGAAGCTGGATTTGATGATACCCTCCCTCCACTTCCTGTTCTGGTCCGGTTGGTCAAACTGCTGGCACAATGCCAGCTCGTCGGACAGGCAATCGGGCAGCTCAAAGGTCCGCAGGGCCCGGCACAGTTCTGGACTGTAACCCAAATCTACAAAGAGTGACAACACAAGAAATTCACTTCACAGGCTAAATGTTTCTAATACTCAATCAAATCATAATCCAGTGGTTTATTCTGCCCACTAACACCAAACGATGATTTTTATTGAGCCTTTTCAAGCCATTTTACTTGAGTCATTATTAGAGGACGAATAAAGGCGGCAAATACTGATTATTTCACAAGGAAATGACATCACCACAATGGTTTATAACATAATGAATTTTGTAAACATAATTTTCATATTCCATAAATCTTAGATCCCCCCCCTTCCAATTCCCAACCCCCAAGCTGAGAACCTCTATCATTACCCAAGTCTCGCAAATAGGCAGTAATCAAGAACCTTTCATTAGGAACATTACCCGTTTGTGACTGGTCCATCTGCCTCTGCTGTTGTGCTGATTGGGAGTTTGACTCCAGCAACAGGCTGCACAGTCTTCGCATATAGGTGGGCCGGGTGCGGCTGCTGATGGGACCCGGGCTCTCGCCCATCTCCAATAGCCTGCATCTCAGCTCCTTGTCAGTCATTCCTTTAGTCTCCGCCAACAAATTGTCCTCCTCCTCCATCTTCTTCTTTTGCACCTTCTGTGGTTCCTGATTCTCCTTTCCTTTGTTCTTCATCACGTCGACCCGCATGGAGCGCCAGTCGTAGAGGACGGTCTCGTCGCCGCTGGAAGTGCCCATGCTGGAGCTGAGCGAGGTGTTGGCCATTGGCGGAACGTGGGTCTCAATCAGCTCGTGGCCCTCTTCAGTGTCGGTGTAGAGGTACTCCACTGGTTCGTCCGGATCCTGGATGAGTGGGCGCCCTCCGGGGGTGTAAGACAGGTTAGCCAGGTGCTGTGGTCCGTGGCAGCTCGATAGCCTGCTCATACTGTACCTGGGGGTGCACCCGGTGCCTGGGGTGCGGAGAGGGTCGGAGTCTTCCCGGGACCTCCTCGGGGAAAAATAGCTGGAGCTGGATGAAGATGACACAGAGTCGGGCTGAGAGCCGCAGTCCTCGGTGACCCAGGTATCTTCGTTTTTCTGTCTGTCCACTCGGTCCATCTCAGGGGCATCGTTTACGTTTCCCTTTGTCGTCGCCTCATCCGTACTCGTCAGAAACTCCCCTCCGTCTGCAAGACCTTTGCCTTGCATAGCCAGAATAATCTCCTGGAGATGTTTTTCATAGGCGTCTGTTGACGAGTCCTCTTTTTTCTCAAGTATGATTGTGTCAGACAAACTCCGTGGTTTAGCGCTCCTGGAGAGGATAAGGGTATCGCCTTGGCTATCGCTAACACTTGAACCAGCGCCGAGGGTGCTGGACTGCGTGTCCTGGCACTCCGACGGCAAACGGTCCCCTCCTGTGCTACTCCCTGAATAGGACCGTGGATAACAAAGGCCATGTGGTGAATTGTAAAAGACATCGTCACTGCTCTGAGACCTGGGGGTTTGGCGGCGCTTTCGAATCGGCGTAGGCAGGGTCTGTTCAAACAGAGAAGATGTGGAGAGGAGGCTCTCTGGAGTTCTGCTGGTTCTCAGCGAGCATCGACTCAACCTCGAGCGGGTCCTTCCCGTTACAAAAGGACTTGGGGTCAATGGAAGATCAAAGTCTTCCTCCAACGCTGCACCAGCTACTAGGGTGCATACCATTGGCCTTATTGCCACCTCGTCAACACCGGCTTCGCTTGCAGTATCCACATCATTTTCTTCAGGGCCACTGCGAGACCCAAGTGCGCCATCGCTTGGGGATTTTTGGCCAGACCAGGTCAGCTTACCTACCATAGCTGGTAAATGCGCGACTCTTTCCAGTTGTGAGTCTATCTGGGGTTCGGTTTTAACAGGCGAGTTGTGCCCATTCCGCTTTGTAAATGCAGAATCAGAGTCTGTAGAAATGAGTGTCTGTTGGTCAGATTCCACACCAGCAGGTATCTCCCGTCTGGAGGGCATGGAGGCCTCCAGAGCGCTGGTGTACAGGTCGCTCTCACAGCTGCTGTAGCTACTACTGGTCCCACTGCTACTGCCGCCCCCTGAGCTACAGGCCGGCTGTTCGGGTGCCTCCATCCCAACCATGTTTACACGTTCATCCTCCTTTTCATCATTACCCTCTTCCCACGGGAAGCGATTGATGACCGTTTTCTCCATGTCCTCTTCTTCGCTGCCCTCCCTGCAAAAAACGTAAACATGATCTGGTGATGTGACGTCAATCCCCTGCTGGTGTAAAACAGTGGCCATGCGTTCAGAATCCAGGAAGTCAGAGTATTCAGAAACGTCATACGGTAAGTTGTCGGGGCATTGGCCGGCATCGACGGCTGGCTGCTTTTTGGGAGATTCAGGGCTAAAAACGGGGAAATACTCATCTACACCCCTGAAGCTCACGCTTTTACGACTTGCTCGCCTTGAAGGACAAGCTGGGAGAGCGTTTCTCTGGGAGAGGGAGACCCCGCCCTCAGTTGTTGCAGGATCTCCATTAGCTTTTGATGTCAACACACCGTAATCAGTAAACAAAACATCTTCCTGAAGAATAGGCATCGCCGGGCCAGAGCCTACAGCAGACATACGAGTGCTTGATAGTATGGAGGGACCCTCAGATGCCCAACATGAAGGTTTGTTCCAGTCTTGGCCGTGATGCCAGTTAGTGTACGTATCGGAAAGTCTGTTATAGGGCACTCCTCTGCAACTCGGCCTGCCGTTGGTGGCAGACAGGTTGAAAAACGATGAGCGCCTTGTGCTGCTCAGTGGTGCCTCCCCAAAGTCACTCGTCAAAGACAAGCGGGAGGTGTCGCTGAAGTCTGATTCGGGATAGCTGGACGTGTCCGTTTGGTCTGAATAAACAGCTGCAGAGATAAAAGATATCAAGTCAGACAAGAGTTCCTACCAGTCCGCCATATTTAGCTGTGGTTGATGTTATGCATGTTGAAATTCTGCAATTATCATTACAATGTCACGATTATTTAGGTTATGATTCTTTTAAAGGGTAACATCATCTGCCAGCAGCTAATTTCAATGTTTAACACTTGACTGGTTGAGAATAGTCATAGTAATAAGTAAGATTATGCCGTTTCCAAAACATTTTAGGTAAGTATCATTTTCTATATGTTTCCCAGGTCTGGAAAATGCAACTTAGATATTCCATGATTTTCCAATGACCACAGGAACAGGAAAGTTTACACAAAGTGGGATGTTCAAGGTACATTTTGGCAAACTATCCCACGGCTGGGAATTTAAGTGATTAATCCCAATCAAGCCATGGCCTTCTCCGAAAATATCTTACAGTATTGGAATTGAGGCACGTCTTTATCTTCTGTGTCCACTGAGCTGGTCTGGTACTCCTGAAGGAGCTGGGCACATTTTTGATTCTCCTGTTGCTCTGCCAGCTGCCCTGGTGTATTCCCATCCTGCATGAATGAGGGAGATAACTGGAGTAAACCAAACTGCTTCAAATGTCAATGTTCAAAACCGGCCATCAGGGGACACCGTCTGTATTAATCCAGCTGTGTTGCGGAACCATTGCCAGAACTCTACAACCACTGGTAAAGAACATTTTAAATAAGAAAGAACAGGAATTCACTCAAATGTCCCTATAAAACAGTATGTAGTCCTAATGTTTATACGTTTTTATTATGTTGCAGAATCCAAAGCCAAACATTTTTACCACTGCAGCCTGCAATAGGACTTTAATAGGGACAAACAAAAGCATTATCTTGTGCTATGAAGTGTGTGTGTGCAGGTGCGCATTAGCTTCCTTAACCATCACTTTGACTCGTGCATTATCCTTATGGAAAATGACGAATAAGAGACACCAAAATACTAAAAATGATTCTCCTTACATGATCTTTGATGTTGGCGTTCCCTCCATTCATCAGGAGTAGTTTGAGGTTTTGGTAACATCCCCACAGTGCGGCAACATGAATGGGAGTCAGGCCCTCTGAAGACCTGGGAGAATCATGAAAACGCCAAACAGCAAACAATGGCTGTGCCCATTACACAACATTACATGTGACTATGGTCAAAGTATTTGTAAAGTCATAAGGACATGGCATTTTGAAGGTGTCTTGCCTCCATAATGTGACTTACCTCCAGTTGAAACAGGAAATAAAAGCAGGGAGAGCCTGTTCAAAACGGTTCCATCATTCAATAACGCTTTGTGCATAATCCTGAGCTTCACAAATTCAACTTCCCCAAAACGAATAAATTCCGTACCATGTTGTGTCACTTTGAAAGTGGTGAAGTTGCAGGTTTTATATGATGGGAGGTACAGAGGGGGGGTGGGCATTGTTTAAAAATGTGTGGCGGTATTACAGGGTAAAATTTTTAAGCATGCCTACTGATACACGATCAAGAAACCGTTAAATAAATGCCGTTTTCCAGGAAGTACTGGGAATTTGACATAAAAATGCAAGAAAATGAAAACAATGTGTGGCATGTATTGTTAAATAGGTGGGTGTTATGATATCGAGAATGAGCCAACGAGGTGATAAAGTAATTGTATCAATCCATTGAGATTTTAACCACACCTGACATTGGGGTCCGCTCCGTGTTGCAGCATTAACTTCAAGCAGCGCGTGTTCTTCTCGGTCTCTTTGCCAACGGCCAAGTGAATTGCAGCCACGCCTTTACTACCGACCACGTCAGGGCTGGCACCTTGGGCCAGAAGCATCTGCACAGATCTGTCAGGGAGAGATCAGTTACAGCATATATTAGTCTGAGCAAGTATCAGTGTAATGCAACATGAGTATGTGATATTCAGCAAACGATTTGATAGCGTTCAGGTTATTTCAAGCACTGCAGCCCCACCTGCGTTTTGTTTTGTAGCGCAGTAGAAAGGTCAATCATTTGGAGGTGTGGCAGCACAATAACTGAATTTAGCTGCCCTCTTTTTAATAACTGAAGTTTATTATTGTAATCAATGCACTTCATAACCTGTATTTCTATTTCCTACATTTATTTATATTGACTTTTATCTCATGTATATACAGTCTGGTGTTCTGTTGGATTTGTGTTACTGGAGTGCCAAAGACAATCTTCCACTGCATGTAATGTACTTAGTGGACAATAGTTAGTTGTTAATTGAACTGAATTAAATGAACACATTACAGACCGAGGCGTTCAAGGACTCAGAAAAAAAATCAGACCCAGGAGCTCAGCCAGGACAGGACAACAACCTTTTCTCCACCAAACACGGGGCATGTCGTCTCTAAAAGTGACCGTTTCACTACATGACTCAGGTGAGACAGAGTCCGGTGGACAGACAAAGCTGCCCGCATTCTAGCGGCGGCGAGCGGCAACTCCCACCTTGCTGTCGCCTCTTTTTCAACCCGGAATAAGAGCAAAGACACGGCAGAGGAACGGGGCGGCACGTCACCTGGGTTCTCCGTCGTTCACGGCTTTACACAGTTGACTTTCGAGTCTCCTCCCGATTCGGTCCATGGCTGTGTCTGTCCTCGTGTCACTTAGCGTCGTAGCTCAGCAGCATCGGAACTACCGTAGTTAGCTTACAGAGCTGCGCAGCCGACATTGGATAAGCGAGGCTAGCTGGGCTAATTAGCGACAGGGAGAATGGGAGGGGAACATGGCCGCCATATCACGTCTTGGTGTTAGTTAGTCTGACTGTGTCAATCCCAGCTCTGCTCCACAAGACGCGGACGGGAGGTTCTGTTCCCAAACGCTACATAGCAGCCAGCGACGCTTCATTGTTTACTGACGAAGCTGGTTAAACTTCCCTCCAAGCGCATCGGCCCGGATGTCCCGCCTACGTAAACATTTGATTGGCTTAGAACTAACACGACGCCTCTATTTCCACCAATCACGCGATACGCTAGTCGACAGGGCGGGTCACGCGTCCTGCTCGACACCAATCACCTAGCCGCTCCACCGCTTTGTGCTCTGAGCGTCGTAACGCGTCGTAGCCAATTTCCTTCAACAACAGCTAATATAAGACATAACATGACTGATTCACGCACCAGCTCGTGTTCCCCTTTACGGCCTAAAGTATTGTCTTTAAATGCTGCAAATTTAAAGACAATGCTTTTATATTTTTTAATGTAAAAGAAAAAAGATACAGTTCGTTTGGACCTCTTAGTTTCTCTGATCGTGTTATCATCTATAGACTATAAATCAAATAAAGCTCAAAGATTTGGATCAACAACTAGACTGGGCTGGATGACATTTGACCCCCCAAAAAAACAAAACAAAGGGCCAGATTGATGGCTACTGGAAAGCGTTCTGTAGTATTGTATGTGTCTTTAAGAGTACTAAAATACTGAATATACTGAACCAGGATAAGCAAAACAGCAACGGAGGAGGTTGAATGTGGCTTACGTATTACATTTTAGCAATTAATTTTGTCCATGTTTAGGGTGAATAAATGGCAGAATAGGGGCCAACAAAAGCTCACTTGCGTCAAGAAAGTGAGGCGCTCATCAGCTTGTCATACCGTGGCAGTAGGGAAGGAGCGGACACACTAAGCTTTCACATCAAGGGTGTGGAGCTTGTGAAAATCAAGTTGAAATGCCATTAGAGTGAGCAAACAGGCTACTAAATGACGAAGAAGACACTTTTTTGGGGGGCCAACAGGCATTCATCTTTGGACAACTGGCAGACGATTGGCATCAAATCTGATCTCACATATAGGAGAGAATAAAACATCTTTAAACATGAAAATATCTGTAGCTATTATTAAAAGGCTACATCTCTCTAACTTTGTTTAATCTTTGAGAAATATTACCATTAGGAAATCACTTCTTTATTCAACATAATTCCAAGTATATTTTCATAAAGCTGTGCTGCACTGGGAGTGTAGGAGGTCATCGATATACAGTTATGTGTCAACATACATTTCACAATAGAGTAATCTATTTTCCTGCATGGCAGCGCTGTCGAAGATGATCAGGTGATTAGAGGCACTAGATGTTTGAAGGGTGGTTTTCACATCACTGATTGAACAATTTTGAATATGCATTCTTTTTTTTACCCACTTTGCCCTTTTGGCGGCTCCAAGTGACAACATGTTAGAATTTGTGAAAGTTTGAAGGACTTCATTACCCAGAAATAATGTAACGTGACATCAGTTAAAATGGGACCCACATTTCATGGTGGTGGTGAGTCCAGCTTTCTCTGGACAGAGCATTCGCTCCCTCACTGTTTAGGAGACAGTTTTGCCGCTCTTACGTTTTAATTCGCCACTTCCTGTGCGCTGAGAAGATTTCCCGCCAGTGACCATACCACGACACCTGAAATTAATTTGGGCAAATAGGGCGAATCTACAACGTCTCAATTAGTGCGGATGGGAAGCTCTTCTCTGTTGCAGCCCCGAGTTGGGATCTACACTCATAAGTGTATTGTTACATAAAATCCTTTCCTAGTGCAGAGTAAATGTTTTGTGAATCTAATTCAGCCACATATAAAAGACCTGTCAGTAGAAGTACAATATAAAAACAACAAATCTTTTGACCAAAATGTCCGATGGAGGTCAGAACAAGTGAAATTGCCAGGAGTCCGTTGATCTCAGACAGAGCGGAGGGAGAGGCGGGTAAGAAGGAGGCCCATCAGGAGCAGCAGCAGGCTGGGGTGGATGGATCCGGCGTGGCTGGGCGTGGTGGGTTCCACGGCGCAGAGCTCGTAGGGCTGCAGGCAGGCAGCGTACGCCATGGCGTGGGCGATGTAGCTCTGCTCCTGGACCCCGTGGAAGAGGTGTGCCATGGGACCTTTGGCAAAGATGGCCACATCCTCTATGCCGTGGGTCTCCGAGTCCGTAGGGACCGGAGCCTGCTGACGGTAGTCGTCGCCCGCTGAGGGACAGGGGGACAGATGAGTCTACCGTTGGTGTTCCTGCAATGATCTATACAGTTATTAAGAAATGATCCAGCAGCTCAACCCTCAAAGGGCATAATGACATGCTGAACAGGATTCAACAGTTCTATGTTAACTGGCATATGAATTATGTTTTAAGTTTTCACTTGTGGCTGTAAAGAATGAGATAGGGATTTTTAGGGTTGTCTTCAAGTTAGACCCTCTTCAGACTCGGGTCAAATAGCTCTTAGTATTTGAAGAGCTCTTGTCCAATATCTCATTTTGGAACAAAACTCTTTATTGTGTTTTGACCTGCAGCTGGTCAGTGACATCGAGGCCACGCCGCGGCCTTTTAGCGGCTCTTGTCGTGCTTCCACAACGACCATCAGCATGAGCACAAGAAGTTTTACCCCAAAGACATTCCCCGCCCATCTTTCCTCCGTGTTTATACCTGCCCGCGCCACAAGATGGCGCTCTTATATGACCTCGTCTTCTCTAGAACGATAACCGTGTCTGGATGGTACACTTACATGAAACCGACTCGTTCATATCTGGGCGAGATCCATTGACAATCTGGTACCCGGGTCCATTTCCATAGACGGCGGTGGTAAAGTGCTTGCCGTCCTCAGCCAGTTCACGAGACAGTCCTTTAAATCACGGGACAAAATGGAGTCCACAGGTTTGTACTCACTTCCTCGATTGAACCATATCTGCAGTCAGCAGTAATCAACATCCTCAGACAAATGAGCAGTATGTGTACATTTCACCTAAAACCGGGTTTCCCCTGACAGAATATCCTCCAAAGGCGAAGACGTGGGAGTGGTCAGCGGTGACCACTGACAGGGTGTCCAGCTCGTTCGTGAGTTCAGCTGCCCGGCCGATGGCCCGGTCAAACTCCACGGTCTCGTAGAGCGCCTGTTTGGCCCTCCCTCCATGGTGACCGTGGTCAATTCTCCCCCTTGAAGTCCAAAACGTTCAACATCAGCACAATTAATAATGTCCCTTCCCTGGGTTTAAATTCATCTTTGTAACTCTCATTTCTCTTGCAGTTATTTAACACGAGTCACTTAGTGAACTGATATCTGATATAGATATATTGTGCAACTTGAAAGTCCAATGTTCCTGCAGTAACTGAAGTGTTTCCAACATTAGAAAACTCTGACCTACTCTGACAAAATGACTGCTGGTATGAAATCTTCCCTGATGGCCATTACTTTCTACTATCCTGATGAGATCAACGTATACTCATCTTCCACAAAGAGGAAGAATCCGTTGGGGTTCTTGCTGAGAATCTTGATGGCTTTCTCCATCATCTCGGTGAGGGAGGGGTCCGTGTTCGGATTGCGGTCCAGCTCGTAGCGGCAGTCTTTGGGCTCAAAGAGACCTAAATGCGTAGAGAAATTTGGAGGCCACTGTAATGAGGAAGTACACAACACGTGCCAATTGGTGGTTGCATTTACCCAAAGCGCTTTCCGGTATCATGAGTCCATATATTTTTTCGCCCCACTTGGAATTGAACCGCTAAGCCTGGCCATGATTTCTGTCACAGAGACAAATCCCTGTGCATTTATTGCAATTGGTGAATAAAGGGATTCTGATTTCTGATGCATCTGAATTCTTACCCATCAGGAAGTCGGTCTTCTGAGGATCGACCGCATCAAACTCGTCCTTGTTCCACACATATTTCGCATTCTGTAGGCCGCAGACAAAGAGGAACAAACATTTAGGGTGCAGCTCCAAGCAACTGCAATACGGGTTTGTATTCTTTAAACAAAAGAATGTTCTCCTACTGATTGGAACAAATATTAATTGTATTTCTTTCATACCTCAGTAGATTGTAAATGTGCAACTCATCTACAAAATCTCCCATAACCAGCGGTGGAACATTCATAATGAGATATTTTCCCCCTTATTTAACCGACCAAGGTGACAAAAACACGTTCTTATTTACAGCCTCCCCAGTGGGAGGGAAGGTAACGTACATAACACGCTCAGACCTGAGAGCTGGCCGGTACCATCTACCAGGAAACCAGTTTGGTATTGTTGGTCACGGTGCAACTCCACTGGCGGTGTAGGGGTGTAAATGCCTTGCTCAAAACCACCAAAATAATCTGTTGTCTGGTAGATACCTCTGTCCGGTGCACGTGCTAATTCATTAGCATACGGTATGCTAATTAGCATACCGTATGCTAAGTGCCCGTATATGTAACGTAAGGAGATGGACCTTTTTTTCTGCCTCTCGTCCCATAACGGGTTAAGTTGACCTACGGGCCAATTTCCCCCAAAGTCAGTGTACTGCTTTAACTTGAGCATAGCAACACAGACCTTTTTGTTCCTGAGCCACTCAGCGGTGAGATCCACGCCATCATTACGGTCTCCCCTATAGGTCGGATACTCTGGGTCTGCCGTGGTCCTGGGAAACATGTACTGACGACCTCCGCCAAGAACGACCTGCACCGAGAGACACGATTGTCGTCTTGATTCTTCTTACATTTGATATAGTTGATGTAATGCTCGGGACGCACAAGTGCCTTGGTCCACAGGCGCCCTCCAGCACCCTTCCTCCAGCACCCTTCCTCCAGCACCCTTCCTCCAGCACCCTATAAATCAATATTGAAAATCTATCCCTCCAGGCTGAACACCTCCTCCGGCTGAGGCTTACATTTATCTCTGTGTTGTGGACCAGCTGGTAGGCGACGTCACGGCAGCCATGTTGGACAGCCTCAGTGGTGAGGTCCGAGTCGGAGTACCACCCTCGGTTGGCGCTGTGAGCGTAGGTCGCAGCGGGGGAGGCATGCTGCACTCGGGTCGTGGTGACAATCCCCACCGATTTCCCTGAAACACACAGAGGAAGAACGGCAGCTCTGATCATAATGACTTCATTCTTTATTCCTCATCAGGAGTATCCAGAGTATTAACCTGTGTACAAAGCTGTTGTAAGTACACAATAATACTGTGCTGTGTAAGTACTTTATGTGTACTTTCGACGACCTAAAAAAATACGATGCAAGTGCAAATATTCCAAGTAGAGTGGAATGAAACCAGTGACGCGTGACAGCTCGGTGGACCTGGGCCTACCTGCCTCCTTGGCGCGGTGGAGCACAGACGTGACCTCGTTACCGAAGGTGGCGCTGCAGTTGTACCTCTTGGTGGCGGCGGAGACACCCAGAGTGCCATAGTTGGCCTTCACGCCACATAAGTACGCTGTGGCTGTGCCGGCGCTGTCTGGCATCTGCTGGTCCACGTTGTACGTCTGCAGGGACCAAACACAAGTTACTGTAGCTCGTAATTAAATCAATATTTCACGTCAGGTGATCATAGTGGTGCATTGAACATGACACGTCCTCTCAAAAGTGTAGGTACGCTTTGCTAGCAGCAGGTGGGAGGTGTGTGGTCTGAGTGGGCCGACCTTGGATAACGCCAGGTGAGGGAAGGTGTCCATCACCAGGCTGCTCTCCTCTCCAGACTTCCCTGCCAACTGGCCTTTGAGGATCCGGGCCGCGGTCAC
>OMOT01003324.1:0-12278 GCA_900312575.1 Acanthochaenus luetkenii
GAATCTTGAAATTCCAATGGGTGAGGAGTTTTTGTTCCAAAACAGAGTGCGGGCCAGAAAGTGAGTTTTGAAAGCCAGAAATCTCAGCAGCTGGCCAAATAATCACTGAGTCATTTGTATTCAACAACCGCCAACAGATATATTATAGTCATTTTGTGATATAGGACGGTAAAACCTCATTTATTGCGCTGTTAACAATGAAATCCATAATCACTTTCCATCTTTCATCTTGCATCTATGTCATCCCCTCACTTTCCTTTTTTTCTCCCTTAATACTCCCAAGTACCGATACCCCGACCATATGGCCAACCAATGCTTAGCCAGCTATCATTAAACGCCATAGCTGTTTAAAATTAAACATGGACTCTGTGTCATTCTTCATTACCGCATCTTCAATTTAAAAATAAACATACACTTTTGTACAGGGTTCAGCAAGCATCATGTGAAATCATTAGATACATAGCATTTCTTGGCACATTTACAGTGCAAGTAAATGAGAAGACTTTTTGCCACATACCGCTGAACCCCAGTTTACTGGTGAGCTCATTTGCACACTTTTAAAATGCTTCTAAAAAATGTGATAGCACTGGCACTTTTTCGCATTACTTTTAAAATGGAAAAGAATAAATGAATCTGCACTGTCAGAGGACAGTTCACATAATATGCCTCTTACTGTGAAGCTGATTCTGCCCCTGTGGACTTTAACAGGCTCAGAAAGGTGCGGGGCCCTGCTAAATATAAATAAAGGTAGAGAAGTCAGTCTAGTTCTGTATTCATTCAGTTCATATTGGTTCCTGAAGTATTTTATGCAGAAATGTGCCATGTAATCCTGTTTCATGAAAGTGTAGTAAATGTGTAATGCAGCTGTTAACATGTTAAAATGTTTATTATTATTCCAGGAACATCCCATGAAACATTGTATATGTCTGTTGTGAATGTGCAATGTACTGTATATACCTTATTTAAAAAGTGCTAGTAATCTACTCCATATTGATTTGTTATGTTATACATTTACATGATTTTAGCACAATCCAGTAATATGGCATAATGATGAACAACAATTATATGGATCTCAGACACATTTGAAGTAAGGGCTACTTTGTCCCCCAGTGGGGTTTTCCTCTTGACTATAGGTTCATTTTCACCAACAGCCATACTGAGTAGAAAGAGCATTGAGGCAGGAACTGGACTGTGTCCAATGTACCTGTAAATTGATTTCTGGACTAGCTTGCCCTCTGTCCTGGTATTGGTGTAAATGCATAGCGCGTGAATGTCTACAAACAAATGGACTTCTTCATTGGTTATGACAGCTGCAGTGAATTTGATGGACAGGAACTAATTTTTCCATCATGCGCAAATAAAAACAAAAGAATGGGAGCATATAAGTGGCTTATTAGACCCAGGTGTTGAGCAAACCCTATAAATGCAAATATCTATTAGGATTTCACTTTCGTATCCTGCTAGCTTTTTATTTCTACACATTAACTATCACACGACAATTACTATTATAATTTCTAAATATAGACATGTTGTATCCACATGCTGCCTCTTCTACTCTGAAGACACTGGATGCAGTTTACCACAGTGCCTTGTGTTTTATTACAGAAGATCACCATTGTGATTAATATTAAAAAGTTGGCTGGTCTTCTTTAATAAGGAGAAGGGAAATCACTGCAGTGTATTTAAATCAAGTAATGCTACCAGACCACAGGACTGGTTAGCTTAGTTAGCTGGTTGGTTTCTGATACTATGAACCTTATAAATGGAACAGACTGCAAAGCATTCTGAATGCAGAATGTATTGTCTCCCTAATTCATTTTAAAGCAATGATGCTGTATGCTATGATGTTTGAATTGTATTGTATATTTTCTGTCATTGTTTTGCTCTCAGGTTTCTCTTGAAAGACCTCCATCTCAATGAGACTACCTGATTGGATAAGTGATAAATGAAAATGTAATATAATTTAATATTATCCTGACATCATGTCATGGAAATTCACATTGTTCTATAATCACAGTGTCTTTGTGCACAGTGGTCTGTTTGTGTATAGAAACCCGTCTTTTGAGTTCATCACATTATTCATCATTTCAAAGGGCCATTACGCTTGAACATCAAAAACGAAACTATTAGCTTGTTCACCAACCAGAACTGTTTTGAATGTTCTGCTGTTTTCATATTTATACGTATCTGTGTACACTTTCGTGGAAAACCGCTATAGCAAAACATATGAGCTTATTATAGAAGTTGTCATGAATTCATTGTAAGGCCAAAGAAAATAGAAGATTATTGTCCCATGATGGTCTAAATGCTGTTTCAGAGGCTTTTCACCCTGAAAAGAACAACAATCTAGGGGAAACACAGAATACTTTTTGACATGAATATGAAAAGAAAAAGTAAAGATACTGAATATCGGCTATTAGCATGAATACTAAAATACAGGGATGGGTCTTCAAAAACACGAGTTGTGAGGAGGTGCAGCGCTTCATAGAGATTTGGTCGGATTAATATATAAGTTCACAACTTTCGACAACACACAAGAACAGTTACATATTCTCTACTTCCCGGAGTTTCTTTCGAGTTTTCCCGCATGGAAATTCTGACCAATGAGTGCCATGAACGTTCTCATGTGGCTTGTGCGGTTGCATTTTGGTTCGTTTCACCAACCCATCAACTGATTCGGACCAGAGCAAACGAATACGTGTGAAAGGGAACCGAACCAGCTGGTGCGAACCAAGAAGCGGACTAGAAGCGGACTATCAGGTGTGAATCCGCCTTAAGAGAAACAAAGCCAGAAGAGTCGACCAGGGACCATAGTGAGTAGCGGTGCAGCATGACGACACAGTAAGGCATAAGAACAGGTTCATGGGAGAGCAGCCAGCAGAATGTGCAGGGATTGGAGGGTGGTATCAGCCCCAGCATGGAGGACAATCTTAAATGGGATCTTCATCAATCAGATGGAACGCTTTAGTGAACCAAGGGTTTCTGTGACTCTCCACGAGAGCAGGGAGATATTTATCAAAAGAAGAATTAATATCCACTCTGCTCTCTCCTCCCATGACAGGCTCATCACACACCAGACACAAGGCCTGTGCTTCATATGAATTTGTCAGTGGTTAGATTCCCCGTGCACACTTTAGTACATGAAACACACTTACACTGGGGTTAGACTGACAAATGGGGTCGATACTGGCCTTTCATTAAACACCAGATCTGGTCCAGACGTGTCGTCCACCTCTGATATGATGGATATGATGCAGTTTGATTGATTACACATTTATTGTATAATTGATCAATACACTGGTTGTCTAGGGGAAAACCTTAACCTGAAATGATTCTGATGTTAAATTTTGATTGGGTTCCACACAACTATGCATGAATGCATTTATCATTATTATTATTATTATTATTATTATTATTATTATTATCCTGGGCTTGAGAGTTTTAGTGTCCCATCGTCTAAATGCGGTTTCAGAGGCTCTTTTCCACCCTGACAAGAATAAAATTCTAGAAGAAACACTACTAATAGGAATACTGGAAATTATTTGGGATTGTTTGACATGCACATATTTAAGATATTGAATACCAGCACAAAATGTCGGTTATAATAATAATAATAATCCTTTTGATTGTCACACACACATGCACAGAGCACCGCACACACCTAGTGAAATTATTCTCTGCATTTAACCCATCACGGATCCCCCCCGGATACACACAAGTAATTGCACAACACACACATGCTAGGGGGGCCGGAGCAGAGGGCTGCCATTATGGCGCCCGGGGAGCAATTTTGGGGTTAGGTGTCTTGCTCAAGGACACTACGACAGATTTATCCCCGGGAGGAGCTGGACTCGAACCGCCAACCTTGCGGTTGCGGGGCGGGAACTCTACCTCCTGAGCTACTGCCGCCCCCTATCAGCAGCTACCATCCCAAACTATCGATATCGGCCTTCAAAACTCAAACACATAATTTGAATCCTAATGTAAACATGATTCCATATATTCCTCTGTCATTTTACAAGCAAAGAAAGCACACATACAGATACATACACTTACATAAAACACGCACATTTAACACAACATATGTTATTTGGTGAACCTTTTCATCCACAACACCTTACAGTCCTTTGAGTGTGTACATTCTTATTGTTGGAAGTGAATACCTAACCGTGGCGCGCACACACACACACACGCGCGCCCACACAATCAATATTATCAATCAATTATATTATTACGTTCTATTCTTGTCTCCATGAAAGGCACAACCTTACAAAGGGTATAAATTGTAGAAAATGAATTGAATGCTGCAAATATGTGAAATGACAAATTGGGAATTTTCTATGGTGATTAGACTCAACGAGTTTAAAGCACTTATCTCAGGACCATTAAAACAGCCATTACAGCTCTGCAGATGACACCTTAAGGTGTTGGAGCACAGGAGCAAAGTACCCTGTCCTGGAGGATGCTGTGTGTGTGTGTGTGGGTGGGTGTGCATGTTTAAAGCTGCATTAGTTAACTTCACATGTTGGTGGCCCCAAATGGCAGGTAACTTGAATTTTGAGGACTTCACTACCTAGAAATCCTTTAAGGCGACATCAGAGTGAGAGTGTGTGTCGTAATCTATGACACCAATAGGTAGGTGGATATGGTGGACAAACAACAAATATTGGTATTTTAGTGTAATGCAAATGTCAACAAATATCACTTTCAGGGACGTGTGTGTGTGTGTGTGTGTGTGTGTGTGTGTGTGTGTGTGTGATCCACAAGAATATGATCCACAACAAGAACAACTGAAAGTCCCCCCAAAAATTGATCAGATTTTTCTAAATCCGTTTTCGCTTTAGTAATAAAAACCACAAAAAACACCAGAGATTCTGCTTTGATTCGGTCTTTTGCTCCACATTCAGCCTCCTCAGTCAGCCAAGGTCCAATAATGTGGTCTTGACAAACTCCCAGTCTGCATAATCACTCCTGTCACAGCAGATGAGGGGGAGACCATGAAGAATTTCCTCCAGAGTCATCATTGTCAAGTGCAAAGCCTTGTACTTAGCCCTGTCACCTGTAATTAGTGTCAATGGGAAACTGTAGCCCAGCTGTCACCGAGTTTAACTATATGACAACCTGTCAGCTACTCGGCTTTCTCTTTCACTGTGCCTTCCTCTGTTGTTCACAAAGGGGAGTTCAAACGGAGGCAGGCTGAGATCAGTTTCTTCTAATAAATAAATATGGTATGTGATAGTCAAGATCAAAAATAGCTACAGGAATGTTGACAATGTATTAATCATACAAAGTTAACTCAAAGCTGAAACGCTTTGGTTTTGTCACTGGTATGAGAAAAACTGCATTCCTTGGTAAAATTGCAGACAATATGGTAGTTCATTTTCTAATCCATCGCTGACCATTGCTCATTGTCATTAGTGTCATCCTGCAAAGACATTATCAAGTCAACGCATTCAGTGCAACATCTTTTCCACGATCAGTCATTAATAATACGGCACTGATCCGTATTTAAAGGTGCTACATACAGCATTTTTAAACATCAATATATCCTTGTCAAATTAAATGTGACACCATGGTACCTTCAACAAATGAAACCATGGTGCAGACGATTGGTAGCCTCTATCTCAGGTCAGTGATATTTGTTAGTGCTAGTGTTTCTCCAAATTAAGACTGCATTTCCCATAAACCACGTTGCCTCCTGCCCCCTGAAGAGTTCAACTTCTCCCTGGCAGGTTAGTAATTATTACCAGGCTTTTAATTTTAGCTTTAAAGAAAGAAAACATGTTAAACTATGGTAGACTATAGTTCATTGGTCAAGAAAACAGAGTTAATAGACTTTCAGATAAAATCAAGTGTCATTATTTCATAACAAAATTAAAGATTAATTTGAGAAGATGTGAAGTATGAATTTGGAGACGCCTTGTGAAAGATGGCCAACAGAGGTCATGGAGATTTGTTATACATATACATTGTAGACCTTTACTTATGTGGACATGTACAGCTTCTCTTTTCATTCATTCCTCTGATACCCTTGAGCTCTCAGTATGGGTGTTAATCAGGACTTCATTTTACCTTTTCTCATTTTCATGTCTCACATTCAATTCAGCAATTATGAGATGTTAAGCAATTCTTGTATTATTCGCAACCAAATTGACAAGTGTTGATTTGGCTCAGTGTTGATTTCATTAGGGCAACTGGCTCCGGACATCAATAACTAATGAAAAGCTAAAGTGAGAACACCAGGCTATTATAATGTTGCATTCTGTCGGCTTGATGGCATTAGTGTTTCGTTTCTCAGAGGCTAACGATGCATTGTGCTCCTACCTATTTGTGCTCAGAGGCAATGCCTCTACATTATGAGAGTTTTTAATCCGCTTTGGTAGTCTGCCTCTGCTCACTGCAAAAACTGACTGCATGTAATATCATCCAGGCCCAGGTACTGCTGTTGCTATAGCAATTGTAATTACAAAAGGTTCATTAACTCACAACAGTTTTACCAGACAAAGGGGGGTTCACATTAACACAATTTACATATTGAGGAAATTACCACAATTGGCACAAAACCAGGGTTATTAAAATTAGAGCCAACCTAACAAAGAAGACGAAATAATGGTAAAATGGTGTACATGCAAGAAAATATGTATAGATCACACACGTTATATTTATACCATTGAATAGGTGTAGTTGGTCACCCTGCCTTAAAGAGCAGTTAACCCTAAAATTATTTCATTAGTCTGGGTTTCAGTGGAGAGTTTTAGTGTCCCTTAATGGTCTAAATGCTGTTTCAGAGGCTTTTCCATCCTGACAAGAATTAGATTGTGGGGAAAACACTGATAGACACTGACTGGCATGGTTTTGGTCTTCTCACCTCCAGGAGGGTGAGGTCAATCCTCATCACGGAAACATAATGATTCAGCTTTTCATTGATGACAGTGGACAATGCTGCCTGAGGCGCAGTTTCATGATCTCCCAAAAAAGCTGAATTAAGATCATGTCTGGGGTTGGAAAGGCCTTAGTATATGGTGAACAACATTGTTCAAAGGTCATTTGACCCTAGTGCAGTAAAGAATTAAAACTAAAATCAACATAAATGTATATACCCCTCTCTCCTCAATTGGTATCATTAAATTAGAAATTTAGTGTCAAGGGCCAGGGACTTGGGATTTACTTAAATGTCCTTGAAATTTTGTTGGGGTGGGATAGCCAAGGCAAAAACTTCACCATATTATTTATTTATTTTTTACAGTTTGGATTGTTTATGTTGTTTACAAGGTTTTTATTGATTGTCTTGTCTTGTTACTCGTGGTGCATTTCCACATCGTGGACAATCACGTTTTTGTTTTCATATTCATATTCGTTATACTTCACATACACTCATGGGCAACATGTGCTTTGTTTGTGAGGATATACAGTAAACAGTTGTTTCAAAAGTGGGCATACAAGTTGTAATTAGAACAGTAATTATGACAAACAAACATAATATAATTCACAATTCAATAGTCTGTAAATAATAGGTGTACCTGGAAACAGGAACATATTTAACAATACAGTGAGTATTAGTAATGTACTGTATATAAAACTGTATACCTACTTGAAACATCCCAAAATACATTTATATGTCCATCAAGAAATGGATCCATCATGGGATGAAGTGGATGTCTTAGAATATAAAATATAGAATATAAAATACACAGTGATGCAAAAAACAGTGCTTTTTGCTGCTCTGTGTCATATGAGTATTCAAGTAAACATTTATGTCAACATTTTGTAGTGATTCTTCCAAAAAAATAAAACAATCTCATGTTAAAGTATCCCAATCCTCAGCAGTAAAGGGTTGAGAATTGTTAAATCAGTTGTGCGTTCAGGTTTTGGAATAAATATCTTCATCAATTCATGATAGCAATACATCACATATCTTTTATAATCCATTACATCACTGCTTGTCCTTTTTACTAATGAAATACGTTCAGTTTTTTCCTTCTCTTTCTTCAGGAAATGAAAAGAGAAGATGAATCGATCAAGAATGTATCACTAATTTAAAGCTCTGAGGAGATTGTAATGTAGTATAATCGGAGTTTAATCTGAGTTTGTTGATTTTCTGGCTACAGGCTGCTCTGAGCCAGTCTCTCTGCATAATTAGATATATTAAAAAGTACACATAGTAATAAGATGCGTAGGAACAAAGCTAATAGCATCCCTATTATGTAAATACAACATAATTATGCCTTGGTGCCGTACAATTATTATGACTGATATATACTTTATACTACAGTTTCCAATCATCACCATTACCAGAAGGCCGAATGTAAAAATCAATTGCAAGCTTTATTAAGATCTCACAAAGTTAATGTGGCTGTAAGAAGAAGAAGAAAACGTGATCATTTTAAGGGCTTTTCTACATTGTTTGATATATTATTTTTCTGCTACACTTATTTTGGCTCTCCACATAGCAACATCAACTACTTACAATGCAGATCTTATTGAATGATTGCTGGTTACAGTCATTGGTTAAAGTATAGATGTACTCTCTAATGTTGTACTTACCGAGAATAATTATCAGTATTGATTTCCAACATTCCAGAGCAATAAAGGTTATGATTTAGTATGAAATGTACCCTCATTATTTCAAGGAGTACACACGTCTGCATTTACTGAACTGGCATCATCAAACATAGGCCATTAAGATGTTAAACTATGAAACTGAAGCTGTTGATTTAGTGCGCCATATTAGTTGGACATTGAGGTATTAATTAATTCTCACTGGCAGAATATGAGCTTTGGAAGTCATTCAGATTCAATGCAGCAACTCAAATCATCTGCTGATCAATCTGCTCTTTAATGAAAAAGCACCATGGGACCCAACATATCCTCCCATTTGACTGCAGAACACATGAATAAAAAATTAACCTTTACAATATTGAGATTTCATTTACTCAATCCCTCAATCTAATTGGGGAAAAAAACATGGTTCTAGAGAACTATTTAGAGTGACTTTTATTTCTTATTTTCTTGCAAGTGCTGTATGCTATGCTATGTTGTTTTATCTTTGGATTGTAATTTAGAAATTGTACTCTGAAAAAAATGTTGATTCTTCCAGAATGTGTCTGAATACCTTGGGTGGTTTAAAGATCCAAAAGGTGCTTTTGAGAGCTTTAGGGTAAAATACTTTAGATTGTAGGTGTCTTTGAAGCCTCCAATTGTTGTTTTGGGGTGCTTTGAGGAACTCTAAACAAAACATACATTTAAAACACCTTGTGTAAGTTTGCATTATGATCCATCTGTGCATGGTGTGACAATAAAGTATAAATTAAATTATTATATCTGCAAATATACACCACCAATATTTTGGAAATGTTTATGACATTTACATTTTTACATTTTACATTAAAATGTTCCTTACATTGGGTTTTGTCCATTTGTTATTGCATGTGATTGCAGATGGACTTCTTGTAAAGACGTGCCTGTGTAGAGGATTTATGATTGTGCTGTAGATATTAACATGAAGCAGAGCATAGCATTGATCTGATGGTTCAATTACAGCTGTTTCATTACTGTTAATAGTTACGTGTAGAAGCAATATTGGGTTAAACACCGGAACAAATTAAATGAATTATAACTGCATTATGAAATCCAATTTAATCATTATTATCTTTAAGGTCAATGGGGTCCCACAAAGAATCTCAAGGGTTCATTCAGTTTCATTTTGAAACCCCCTATATGTTTCTTCATTTTACACTATGCTAGCCATTTAACCCACAATGACAATCTGACTGTACTCCTTTAAAGTTCTAAATTATTCTAAATTATTATTTTTAAAACTTCTATTGCTCAAGGATAAGAAAAATTATCTTCATGATGTAGTTTAGTGTAAATGCAGTTCAGTTAAAAATAATGAATTTACTGAACGAATTTGAAGACTAAGTTCTGACAGGCAGCACAGCCACAATACTGGATCCTTGATTGGCCAACACCACCGGCTCCTCTAATTAAAATGCTGCAAACTGGCCTGATTGGAACAATTTCCATGAGGGGAGCCAATCAGGACCAAGTCCGGTTGTAATGCACTAACTGGAGAATTTTTGAAAATGCTTTAAATGTACATTTAACAAGTCATATAAATCAAACATTTCTTTATCATCTCCTGTACCAAGGTGCTATTGTTGCTCTCTTCACTGTTGTTGTTGTGTAATGCTATATCACAATAAAACTGTGCTTGATTATGTATGTACTTGGGTAATGTCATGTTGTCTTTCTCCACAGTCAGAGCATCTCTAGCCATCCGTGCTATAAAAGATAATCACACCAGGAGGTCCTTCCTTTCTCCAGGTCCATTATGGCTGGTTATTGACCCTTCCTGTCACATCATGTACATGCTTACACTCTGTATTGCCATTCAAGCACATAATTAATCACTGTGGTAGTGTGTTACGACTCGTTGCCAGACGAAGGCTTTGCAGACTTCATAAATCACCGGCAGATCGAAGCACATTCTGCGCCAAAGGGTTTTGAGCAAAATACAGCCGCCTATGAGATTGAGATCAATGAGGCTCTTGACCCGCTCTCAGAGACCTCCAGGTTGATGTTATAAAAATCTGGAAGCAGTAAGCTCACACAGGAACAGGCAGTGACTAAGTACAGTTATTTTGCACTTGTGAGGTGAGTATTTCCTTGAGAAAAGATCAAACTGGTACGGCGCTCTTCTCTTTACAACAGTCGTGAGTTATGGAGTGTGTTCTTTGAAAGCAAGTTCGGAATACAAAACTGGAGGGCTTGGTTATTGAAATTTCAATCATGCAGGTTGGTTGCCCAAGTTATAGAATAAAAAGCTAAAAACATGTGATGTAGCAAGTGTTTATGTTACAGGGATGTTGTTGTTTTTAGACAAATAATGTAACAAACCAAAGGAGATGTTGAATTGATTTGACAAATGGTCTCTGGCATTTGTGTGTCAGCCTGGCTGTCAGGCTGTAATCAAGCTTTTCATTGTAATTATGTGATGTAATCATCAGGGTTCGAACATCACAGGTCTTTGAAGGCTGATACTGACAGTGATATTTTAGGATTAAAGCTGCCGATAGCCAATCGTTTATAATGATATTCAATATGTTTTATTTTGACAATTTTCATGCCCCAAAATGCAATGTTTCTCCCAGAATGTTATTCTTGTCAGGGTGTAAAAGACCATGGGACACTAAAACTCTCCACTGAAAGACAGACTAATTAAGTTATTTTAGGTTGATGCTAGGTCTATCATTGAATTTTGTTGAACATGTTATCTACCATTGGCTTATATGAGAATGCCTACAATTGGTTCCAGGATTACTTAAGCAATAGAACTCAAGCTATAGTTACAGATCAGATAAAGTCACCCTTCCTGGTGGTCAGGAAAGGGGTACCCAGGGGTCTATATTAGGCTTTCTACTGTGTACTATTTATATAAACGATATTGCCACTAAAATAGAGCACTACAAAGTTCATTTTTATGCTGATAATACAGTACTTTTTTGTATTCTTCGGCACCCACTAGCAGACAATTTCGGCACCCACTAGCAGACTAATTTACAGGCCACTTTTAACACTATATAACTGGTCAGCCTTAAATTAGTCTTAAATGCTAGTAAAACAAAGTTTATGGTTTTCTATACAGAACGTTGACCCCATTGACGTACATTTATCAACTCTGAACAATGTTGAAATTGAACGGGCCCAAAATTACAAATACTTGGGTATATGGTTAGGTTATGACTCGTCCTTCAGGTTACACATTCAAAATCTGACCAACAAGCTCAAACCCAAAATTAGCTTCCTATATAGGAATAAGTCCTACCTATCTATCAGTGACGTGCGGTGAGGTTCATGGTTGGTGAGGCACTGACTCCTTTAGAGTCAGATTTACAAATATATAAACCCAAAAGGGTAGCTTATTCAATTGGCTACTGGTTATTTAATATCTCATCAGTATTCTTCACACACACACACGTAAGGTACGTATTAAAGGTACGTAAAGATAAGAAAAAACGTTACAATTACAGCAGCGAGAGAAAGCGGATAGAGGGCATTTTCTCTGCACCCTCCGTGTGCTGGCCGTCGCAATTCTACAATTCATACAACAAAAATCACGTGGCTAATGACGTTTGAAACTCATGAAACTATTACGAGCCCCATCTAACGACCTCTAATGAGCCACCAGATCTCTATCCTTGCATGAAACTACATTAGAAAAATACATTTTGTTTTCTACATTATCAGTTTATTGTCTCACAGGTCCTATGAACCAC
>OMOT01003333.1:0-11864 GCA_900312575.1 Acanthochaenus luetkenii
TGACATTATTAGGTCTGCTGATGGGACATAAAACCGCAGTGAAAAGGCACAAGGTGAATCAAGTAATATTTTTGCTTCACTCTGAAGGTGGCGTACGTGAGCCAACAGGTGCTTGTTGCTGCTGTTCTTCTACTCAGAGGCATCAGGCGAGTCAAGTGTAGAAGAGGAATGAATGAATGAATCTCTAGGGATGACTAGAACAAGACTTTCAGACACACAGAGACAATTGAAACAATTTTACCGAAGCTTCATGAAACGCTCGAAACACTACTCGACAGTGAAGTCATTGACTTATAGAAGTATTTTCACCTGATGACGTCAGGACTCCGTAGTCGAGCGGTAGCGCGTTGGTCTTACAATCTTTAGGAGTTTTGAAGCGTGAGTTCGAATCCAAGCCTTTGCTTCTTAAGACTTTATGTTTTTTCTTATCTTTACGTACCTTTAATACGTACCTTACGTGTGTGTGTGTGTGAAGAATGCTGATAAGATATGAAATAACCAGTAGCCAAATTGAATAAACTACACTTTTGGGTTTATATATTTGTAAATCTGACTCTAAAGGAGTCAGTGCCTCACCAACCATGAACCTCACCGCACGTCACTGGATGCTTGGCAGTGTAATTTTTCCGACGTCACTCAGGGCATGGAGGCGCGGGGAGGTGCCAAGCGACGGCTCCCACCAACAGGAATTGCGACACTCAATTAGACTGACATCTGTCGGCAAATTACTTCAACTCAATCAGAGATAATTCAGCATGAGATCCGGACAACTGGGAAGCCCACAGACCGTATTGCGGTGGTGCTCAGCCCAGATAAAGCTGGCGAGGTAATTAGATCTTTTCATGTGTCAAACCGGTATCCCAATCCGCTCGGCTTGGTGTCAAAGGGGAAAAAAGTTGCACTACCTCTTTACTAGCACCACACACACTTTGTTCAGACAGAAATAATTCCTAAACCGTATAGCTTTGTGTTTCACAATTTGTCGTGCTAATGAAGACACAAGACTAAAAAATATATATATATTGTTTTCATGCTCGCTCAAAGCATGTGAGAATAACGCAAGATTTGAAAATTTGAAACAAAAGTACCAAACAAATGACCATCAATATTTAATATTGTTTACAACTAAGATGGCACAAGAGGAGAGGTTTATTGTGTAAGTGCATTGCCTTACCAACAGCACCATTTACACAGGAGTTATACTGCATTATACTGTTATCATTGCACAATCAAAGCCAGCAAATAACCTGCTTGTTTCTCAGGGATTCATTGTAGCAAGCAACTACAGGCACCAAATCCCAACAGACGCAGCCATTAAAGATGCTCAAATTAAACATAATTGTATGACATACTGCATTTTGCTTGTTCTGTGAAAAGGTGCCTCTGAATTCTGGGTGAGCAAAGTACTTCTTCACACGCTACATCGGTATGGACTCTGTTGTACTTAGGTCTTTAAAAACAATGATTTATTATGATCTATTTTCCACAGCCTGTAAAACTGCTCTTCTGTTACGTTATATAATTTGTTTAACTCCCCTGAAATCAAGTCATCACTGCCTTACTCGGCTGGATAACTGATGGGTTCAAGAGACTTTTGCCAGACTTTTATCTCCGGAGGAGGAACGTGTTTGCCGGCAAAGACGGACATCAGCAACCCTTTGAGCCAGCTCCCTGTGAGTGGTCTCTCTCCCTCTGCCTGTTTATCTGTCTATTTCTCTCCCATTTTCTCTCCATCTGTCTATATTGGCAAGTGAGCATAGCTGTTATCCACTAAGAAGATCTAAAGGGGGCGACGAGGGGCTGTCATGGATTCGCCTTCAGACACAGACACCATTTCCTTCTCCATCACACACTTTGAGCTTATTGTTGTTTGCTCCTGCACTGTGGTGTGGCTGTGTGTGTGTGTGTGAACGTGAGATGTACCCTAATCAACTTAGCCAGGAACTCTACCTCTGGGAGCCTTTTCCTCCCTGCATGCCTTTCCTCTGACTGGCTTCAAACAAGGAAGTTAGTGTAGGATTCAGATTTAATAGGCATACCTACACCAACTGTCCCTGTATGTGTTTTCCTCTCTGCAGTAACACTGTTACTGCTGGGTAATATTGGTGGTTTGACACTGACAATTGGTGAGTGGCTTTTGAAATGAGAAATTCATTTTAATAGGGTTATTAATAGTTACGATTACGTTCAGGTTAGAGCTGCAACTAATTATTATTTTGTTACCAATTAATCTGCCAACACGTTTTTTCGATTAATCGATTAATCGAACAATTATATTCTTAGTACATTAGTCATAACAAAATAACAATTAATCAGGCAGCTCAAAACTCTGCTTTATTGAGCTCTCAAGTCTTTGAGGAGCAGGTGGAGGATGCTCTCTGTCAAGACGATATAACATGTATCATAATTGTATATTATGGTAGAATAATATTGTCTTAAGTGTAGATAATATTATACATTTCATGCTTGCAAATGGATTCTCTGTATGTACAAGTAGAGTTGAGAGAGCACATGAATTTACTACTTTAACTTTGAGCTTGATCTGTAACATTGTGTTCTGTAACATTGTGTTCTGTAACACTGATATTTGAGCGATTTTATTTAATTAACATGTATAAAATACTCTTCACACAACTTCATTCAGTGGCAAAGGAAATAGCAGATTATGGATATATGGCTGTTTTTTGAAAACATTTGTGTGGAGATGAGAGCTGTCAGTTCTCCTTATCCGCTCAGGTTATTAGTTACCTAACCATAACTAACCAAAGCTATCAGCACATATAAGGTCTGTAGTCAAGTTACTCCATCTGATAGCCAGCTAGCATAAATAACATTACTCACCAACTACCATCAGTTTCAGAAGTGGCTCCAGGATACTTTGGTTTAAAATGTTGGCGCTGTTGAAGAAGTCCATTCTATTCTACAGAGGTGTTACTCTGCTGTGTTGTTGCTTTAGAGGTTAAATATTCCCAGACTTTGTTTTTTGAAATTTGCGGTCAATATTTCTTTAGTGTCTCGCAGCTCCGGTTGTATTTCCAGCCATCTTCAATTAGGGAAACGTCTTCTTTGCCTGTCGAGCAGCTAAACATTTTAAGCACTGCTCTCACCTAGTGCTGCCTTTGCGCATTGCATCATTGACTGTTAATAAGACGTTTATCTTTCACATACAGCCCTGATACAGCCTGAAAATTGTAATATATGTGACGCGTTGAAAATTCACGTCGATTAATTTACATAATCTATTTTGTCGATTATGTTGACTAATCATTGCAGCTCTAGTTCAGGCATAAAACTAGAACAGCTCATTATGACGCAACGCCACTGGCACACTACAATGGTGACCACCAAGCAGAGTGAGGTGTGGAAATGTTTTGAAGAAACTTTGAATCAACCATGCAGTGTAAGATATGCAACGTCAAATGCACATCCCTAGTTGTGACGATGACTCTGTGAAAATGTATGGCCCTTTTGTTTTCATTCTGCTTTTTTGGTGTAATTTTACAGTAGCTTTAGTTGTTGCATCGAGAGAGAAAAAAGTGTTAGTTCGATTTTCGTGCTGCCTCAGAGAGAAACATTTGTGGGAGATTAGACATTGCACACTACTTAAGTATTTATTAGTGACAGTCATAGCAGAAACAGAATGGTGGTGGATAAATTCAAGTGATCCTGGCTATGCTGTCTCTGGTTTGTGCATTGGTTGAATGAGCCACTGGGACGTCCCTGGGAAAACATATCTAATTATTGATATTACAATCTGAAGAAATCTACTCTTATGGGTATAGCGGGTGCAAAAGTATCTTTGAAGATATGTCACTATAAATAGCTCAAAGAGCTATCTGTATTATGCCTGCTCCTCTCCACTCTCCTCTTGTTTCCTTGCCATACGCCTCACCAAACCCCAGGGCAAACTGATCTGAAGAACTCCTGTAACCCAGACTCCATTCTGCATTTGTTTCCCTTTCATCATTACGACAGCAAGCTGGGGGGTTGGCAGTTTCCTCCTGAGGAAACCAGGAAACCGAGGCAAAATACAGCGACCTGCATCTGTACTTAAGTGAGGATGTGATAGAGTGCAGGCAACCTTTAGCGCTTCCAGGCTGGTGGTTGGCTCTGAGAACGGCATGAAAAGTCAAGCGTTCACTCTGAGCTTCCCATCAGATGCTTAGAAGCACCAAAGCAGTGGAGGAAGTCGAAAGGAAAGCTTAATCGATCCTCGAGAATGAAATCTGAGGGCCCGCAATTCAAGCCAGTGGGGCACCCTTGTTCTCTGGCAGGTCCCCCTCTCATAAATATTCTGACGATTCAAAAGAGTACATATATCAAAATGGGTCAAACTCCTCCCAGCTCCTCGTTGGCTGATGCCTAGTCAAACCTTCAGACGCATCTGATTAGGCCTCATTATGTATGGATGCTTTTTCTATGACATAGTTTAGTGATATAATTAAGGCGGTGGGGCTTAGAGAAAATGAATGACCCACTTTAGGTACCGTCCTCTTTCCCCATGTTATGGAGAACCTATTGATAAAAGTCATTAGAATGCAAGAAGAGGAATGAGGAGGGAACCGCAGCTCATTGGGTGGCCTAATATCAAACTCAGGGATCAGTCTCTATGAAAGAAAGAAAAAGAAAGAAAGAATGGTATCTATATTAGACTGTGGTAGCCCGTCTCTAAACCGGGTCTCCACCGTGCCGGAGATGACAGAGACAATGTCCACAACGGGGTTAACGATCAGAAACAGCTTTATTTACCGTCTTACATACAAACAGCCAGCACAGAGTCCATGGGTTAAGGCATGAGAATAGTCCCTTAGGTAGTCCGGGGTCAAGGCAGGAGAAGGGCAGTAGTCCAGGCACAGGTTCGGCACCAGAAGGGTCCTCGGACGGTCAGGGTTTAGGCACACAGCGTACCCCGTCTTCCGCTCCGGCATCTACTCTTTCCAGTCCTACGCTTGCTCACTCCTACTCCCTCTCTCACTTCACACCTCCCACGTCACTCACTACCTTCGGCACTCTGTCTCTATCGCCTTCCAGCCCACACTTCTTCGCCACGGGTTACACACCCTTCTCTCTAAGACACACACACTTACTCTCTGGCTTAGTCCTCCTCTTAAAGGGGTCCGCTCTCTCTCCTGATTGGCCCTGCCCTTCCCCTTTAACCTTCCTCAGCTGTATCCTATCTCGCTGAGTAAGGGGAAGGGCTTCCCTGGGCCCTGATCCTTTTTCCTTGGTTTCAAGGCGAACAGCATCGCTTCATCTCTGCCGCTTAATAACCTTAGGTTGACCTTGGGAGAACAATGCGGATTGGCTTAGCATGTGAAACATCTTTGGTTGTTGATACATGGCACAAGCTCTATTCACATTTTCAGTCAGACCATCAGTCCCCAAGTCTGTTTGCATGCAAGTCAGTGGCGAGCGGTGACCTCATGAGGTTTCAGTTTCATGGACCGCTGGCATATATGATGTATTATATGATCTGCTTTGAATCACTTAAGTTTCATCTCCCCCAGACCGCACCCATCTCTTTTTCACACCTACACCCCCACCTTGACACACACACACACTGAATCTACCTCTCTCGTTCTCTCAGTTGAGCAACCTGTATGCACAGCTACATTCCTTCCCTATTACCCCATGTGTTCTCACTCACTCACTCACACACACACACAGAAAGGTCCATTCTCCTCTCTGCCTTACCTGGCTGCTCTCAGCATGTCCCTCACGTTTGCAAGCTGCCGTCTCAGAAGTTCAATCAATAGAATGGCCAGGTCTCTCAGTCTGATGTGGCTTGGTGGGAATTCAGACCTACCTTGTACTCTTCCCCCCAAAATACTGCTTCCTTAGCACTCCATGGATCACAGAGCAGCCTGTTTAAAAAATATATAAAAAGATGGCAAGTACAAACATGTTCCTCTGAGTGCAGGTGCTTTTCCTGGCTTCTAGATGTCCACCCTGAAACAGAATGGGGTGAGACCTTTCAATGAAAGCTGAGCTGTATGTCTCTTATTGATAATAAGAAACAAAGATGCACACAGACACGCACGTACACATACACACGCGCATACATTCATGCACAAACACACTCGGATATTGCACACACACATACCCATGCACACATATTCTCAGTGCAGTATAATCAAGGTGCCCTAGCATCCATTACCCATCCAGATGTATTGTCTGCCCTTAATGGTGCTCCTCTGTAACATACTGTAATAGGGCACAGGTAAATGGTCCATTAGTGCAACAGATTGCTGAAAAACACTATTCAACTTTGTCTTCAGACCAATTTATACAATGGACAGCCTTATTGTAACCCAGCATCAATTCACCTGATTTAACTATCTGATCCTTCTAAAACCACATGCAATACTTCCTAGGTAAAAGTAGCATGCTAGCAAAACTAGCGGCAGCAACCGCAAGGTTGAAAGTTCGACTCCAGCTCCTCCTGGGGGAAAGAAATCTGTCGTAGTGTCCTTGAGCAAGACACCTAACCCCAAAATTGCTCCCGTTGAGCTGGTTTGCGCCTTGCACGGCTGCCTCCGCCAACGGTATGATGATATGTAAGTCACTTTGGATAAAAGCATCTGCTAAATGCCGTAATGTAATGTAATGTAACATCATTTCAGGTGAGAATTTTATTTGTGCATACAGATACAGAATTTGTAATTAAATTCAGAATTTTTAATGAATATCTTCAGACTGAGAGACCTAAGATCAAACCTGTTGGAACAAACGGCTCATGCATGTTGCCTATTCTACCCTAAATATGTTCTGCATGACTTCATTGTGCCACGGCCACTCATCTGCTGTTTGCCTCCACTTTGACATGCCGGCACATCTTCTACTAATGGATTTTTAATCACATTTTTCTTCTTTCCAAGCAACATTGTAGATAAAACTCCCACTTTGCTCTCAGGATCGCTCAAGGCACACCATGAAAATGCCTCCTTTGATTTGAGTCAGCAGATGCGGCATCCTGGAGGTGCAAATCATAGTTAGAGAGTGATATTATGTATAAAAGCATTCAGCACAATGGCCCTTATTGTCTGACACAATATGCATTCCCGATCTTTATTTTTTGCCTCAGAATTTAATGTGGGTAACCTTCCATACCACCAATTGGAAAGTAATTTGCACATGATCATACACAATATACTATACAGCTCAGCGCTAGCATCTCTCGCTCTACATAATGCTCCTATTAGACACACATGTCAGTCATACTAATGTATGCTCACATTGCACATATACAGACACACATTTGTATTAATATACTTGTGAGGACTTTCAGCGAATGCATTCCCTATTACATCCATATGTATATACCCATATACATTCATATTAATTCCCTATTCCTAGCTTTACATGATGCAACTTTAATGCAACTTTGTCTTAACATGGACCTAATTCTAATTGTAATCTGCACCCCAAATCCAAGTCCTAACCCTACATTTAGGTTGAATTAAGTACTTTTATTGGTCACACATGCATACACTCAGTGAAATTACTTCTCTCTGTTTTACCCATCCTAGAACCCCCCAGATACTCACACAAGTGATTGTACACAGGATACATAAACTGTAGGAGCCGGAGCAGAGGGCAGCCATATACGGTGCCCGGGGAGCAATTTAGGGGTTAAGTGCCTTTGCGCAAGGGCACACTGGCCGGATCTGGCACCCGATACTAATTCAAACAACCCTGCGGTTGCCAGCTCACATCTTTTGCCAGATTTTTCCCTTCTGTCTTGGGATTCGAATTGGCCGCCTTCCAGCTACAAGCCCGCTTCTCTACCTCTGGGTTACCTGCTGCCCCTATATAAATTGTGGTAAAATGTCCTCATGTTGGAGGATTTTCCTCATCTGTCTATCCTCATAAATATAGAAATACACAACCATAAACACACACCAGGCATGCATACATTTGCACACATTTAGACGTATACATCATAATTACATCACAAACACCTTCTCATTAGGGTACAGATTGGCTCTTTGAACACCATCCTCATGCTTGATGAGTTGTGTATGTGTGTATCCTCAAGACATCATTATGCATGTGAGCGTGCATGTGTGTGTGTCTGTGAAGTGAGTGAAATATAGGCCACACGCTGCAGATGCCCTGGGGGACTGTAGGAGTGTCTCCTTAACTACTGGGGTGCGGAAAGTCAGCACACTGTTAGCAGGTGGTGATTGGCTGTCTGCATTCCTCCCACCGTCCCAATCCGCTGCTGACCCGAGGCGTTGTTTTAATCACTCTTCATATGGCACTGTGGCACAGCATGCCGTCCCACATCCACCACGCTCTGTCCTCCCTGACTCACTTCTCCACTCCATCACTCTGACCCCCCAAGAAAAGTGTGGCGTCCCTGCAAGCAGCTATAGTAAATACCAGCCTGGAACATGCTGCCAAACTCCCTGCTGGACACAATTAATTATTGAGAGAAGGGCAAGTGAGAATGCCTGCCTGCTTAAACAGCTGGGGCCAAGTGTGTTTGTGTGTGCGTTCTTGTATTTCTATGAGGACCAAATGTCCTCACAAGGATAGAATGATGAGGAAAATCCTCCAATTTGAGGACATTTCGCTTGGTCTCACTTCTTTAAGGGGCTAGTTCAGGATTAGGATTCTGGACTAGGATTAGGTCAGGGTTAGGGGTGAGGTAATGCATGTAGTAAATGAGGGTCCTCACAAGTGTAGTAGTACAAACGTGTGACTGTGTGTGTGCCTATGTGTCCTAGTCGTTTAATGACGAAGCACTTAATTCCAGAGCACGCACTGGGCCAGAAACCGTAATGGCGGAGAGGAGTAGACCTCTCGGCTACATTTAGCACATTTTCAAGCAGCCAACGCAGGCGTTAACCAATCAGATGAATAGTGGGTGTCTGCCTGATTATGGTCTTTCATAAACATCATGAAACTACTTCTGCCTGTTAATCATTACCCCATTTATATGATGTATCTTTGGCCGAACACCGTGGCGTGGAGGACGATGTTTGAAATGGTGGGTGTGGATGAGAAATTGACACCAATGCTTGCTTGATTGTGCTGCTATAACTAGCAACCTAGCTAAACTCGAAAGCTAGAAATAGTGCTGTGTACTATGAAAGAAAAACCTGCATCAATTACAAACAGAGCCAGGGGCATTGTGTATGGACATTCATCATAAGTAAATTCAGCAGTTGTGACGTTGGTGTCTATTGAATTGCTCTCCTGTGGCATTTTCTTCATCAATGGCACATTGCAGATGGTTATTTAAACTAGTTACATGCTGTCGTCACAGCAGTGCAACTGTGAACAATGTTTTTTATCCCCTGTTGGCAATTTCCTGGTCACACGGGTTAATATGTTGTTGTGCTTTGAATCTAAATGGTGTCCTTTTACAACGTAGAGAAGTAGATCAAACACATTGTTACAGAACAATACAAAATAAGACAGACAGCTGCAGTACAATTTTATAGCTGTTTTCATACAAGTCAATATACAGGAGCTGATCTGGGCTTCACTTATCCCATTTCCCCAGCACCCAGCACCCAAACCTTCAACTGCAACAATTCCTGATATTGCACATTTGGACCTTATAATTCTCCAAACACATTACATAATCAGTTGAGAAAATTGAACTTGGTTTGTTGTTTTTCCATGTCTTCCCAAAGTAGTTTTGCTGCATTGTCAGAAAACGCAATGAACACAATTATTGTGCAATAGTAGGGGTGGGAATTGGTAGTGATGTCACGATTCGATTCGATTTCGATTCTTAGGGTTACGATTCGATTTCAGAATCGATTTTCGATTATCGACGATAATCGATTCGATTTTCAATGACTTGTCCACCATTTGACTACAGTAACCCATTAAATACACCCCAAGTGCAAAATGATGGCACCATGATTAAAAAACACTGATGTGCATAAAACATTTAAAAGCCTTCATGGCATGTTGGATTACTTCTTCTTCCATCGTAGTGTGCTTCCGTATCAGCTTCCTGCCTCAGGCCAAAATGCTTTATTGACACAATAACATTAGAGAGGGCGAAGGGGAAGTCCGCCCCCTGCTGGACCACTGGAAAACAGACATTTTGATGACAACATTTCTAACTTAGAGCAAAAAAAGGACTGAAAATAATCGATTTGGGGGAATTTGTGAATCGATCGATAATCGTAGACAATAGAATCGCGAATCTTACATGAATCGATTTTTCCCACCACCTCTATGCAATAGGCCTTTGTTTAAATTCATTTCATACTGTAAGCTCATTATCACTGTAGGTACAGTAGACTATAAACTGATAGGTCTAGTCTGACTGGGTTCAAGCCCAAATAATGAGATCAAATGTTTAAGGTGGTACATGTAGCATTTTTAAACATCAATGTGTCATTTTCAAATTAATTGCGATGCCTTGCTGTGATTACTGTAAACAAATGAGACCATGGTTGAGACAATTGGTAATATCTGTGTCACAACAGTGCTGTTGTTAGTATTTGTATCAAAAATTAAGACCCCATTTCCATTAACCCCATGCATGATGCATAGGATGTTGCTGCTTGTATTGGTTTGTCCATCACCCTTTCACTCATTCCACCATCTGCCATTGCCACAAGCTCTGAAAGCTTTAGCTCCGTTTCCACTGGAAGAATAGCGACCTCTTCAAATTCAACCCGGTGCAACACAATGTGAAATGCAGTGTAGAGGCCGGTAGATGTTGCCAAGCTTCTTGGTAAATGTTTATATATATATATAAACATTTAAACATTTTTTAATGGTAATTCAGGGCCATTTCTACCTTTTTGGGGGCCCAATGCAAAATTTTGTTTCGGCCCCCTCCCCTATTTCAAGCACTGAAGTAGGGGATGTTAGGATACTGATATTACCGCGCGCGCGTATGTGGTATGTGCGGTTAACTTTGACAAGAAGGTGTCAATTTCTGTCTGCGTGTCACTACAATTTTGCCACTAGGGAGTGGTGTTGCATGCACATGCGCTTGCTTGTTGTGTGTGCGTTTGACTTTTACATGTGACGTGAAAGGTGCCAATGTGTGTGTGTCATTGATGGCTGAGAGTAGGGTGGGATATGCTGTATGTGTGTTGGAATAAAAGCATTTTAGGTGGCATATGTCTCAACATGTTTTCTTCACATGATACATCTGTTCCACTCGTACTATAGTTCACAACAATCAAATCAATAGGTTTTAAGAGCTTTCTGAGTGAAAAACATAACATATTTTAATACGGGTTATAACTAGGGGTGTTAACGATTAGTCATTAATCGATTAACTACCGTTAATAATTTGATCGATGACCATTTAAGATGTAATGATCAAATTGAACTATTTGCGGTCTCATCTTAAATGTGTCAACGGGAGCTGTTGGTGAAATGCAATCATTAAGTTAAACACAAGGGGCGTGCACACTGCAATTAGGAAACATGTTTACACAGAAGAAGACTAAGCGAACCATGTGACCGACAAAGGTGGGGGGTCACAGACAGTGCTGCAGTCCAGGAAGCCAGGCCTCAGTCTGTGAGACGCGATGCTAATGCTATGCCACTACTTCACCCGCACCAACGACACGGAAACAGAAGTGGACAACTTTCTGAAGGACATTCCACCACCGCTAAATGTCAGTCCCACAGATTAGTGGAAAGTCCACGGAGGAAGATTCCCGAGGCTGGCAAAGTTAGCGCGACGCTACTTATGCTGCCTGGGATGTCGGTCCCATCAGAACGCGTATTGACAGCAGCTGGTCTCACTGTAAACCGACTGTGCACACGACTCACCCGTGATCACGTAAACATGCTTATATTCTTAAATGGAAATCAACAGGCTTGGGTAGTTACAGCACTTATGCAGTGAAAGTTTGAAACTGAGGCCTGAG
>OMOT01003378.1:6069-16590 GCA_900312575.1 Acanthochaenus luetkenii
CCCCCCCCCACCCCCGTCATTTCCCATGACAGAAACGGGGCTTCTCAGCCGTTCCGGTGTCACAGAGTTGGGTGAAGTGAAATACGAGTGAATAAATGCATTCAAGATTGGTTGCCTTACCAGCGGCACCCATGAAATTTGAGCGTATCCTCTGTTTCTCAGACCTCTCCCTAGAGCGCCTAGGAAAGGCTCCGCTGGAGCTTGTAGCCATGTTTCTAGAGACGGGGTCAGATGCAGGTCAGACCACCTTGAACTCTTTAGCTCGATTGATTGTGTCGGCAGTGGATGAGGTCAGCCCTCGCTCCTCCCCTCGACACGAGGACTTTGTTAACGTTGGACACAGAGCAGACACTGGCAGCACAGACAAATCCCTGTCACGCTCTCTGAGGAGAATGCTGCTGGGGTCAACGGTCATGAGTTAAGGGGGGGCCCTGTGGCGTGACCTGAATACTGATTGATTTTCTTTAGTGGGTGTCAAGGGAAGGGGGCCCTTCATGGCGATGCGGGGGATGTCAAGTAACTTGCCCCTACCCCATGTTGAGATGTAGAGTAAGGGAATGTAGTACAAAGGAAGGGGAAAGAGACTCCTCTGCTCAAATATGTACATCTGAGGGTGTGTGTTTTCACTTTCCCTGAAACAAGACACTGGACCACATGTTTTCCTTTATAGACAGCTGAGTGGAGAAAGGGCAGCAGTGTGGTCTGTTTGCCAGATGATCATTGGCTTGTTGGCATTTGGTGGAAGACAGAAGAGGCTACACTCCCTGTTCCTTCTCCTGGATTGAATAGTTGTTGTTCAAAACGCACATCCAGTGATGTCCTGTGTGAATATTTGCAAATCACTGGTGTGATAAGGTGTAAGAGCTTACACCGGTTGGATTTCTGATCTATCATAATATTTGAGCAGCAGTTTGGGGCTCACACGTGGCTAGTTTGGATGCGTTTCCAGAGGACAACTGTAATTATTAATAAAAAGTTAGTCCGGATGGCGGATTGCCATTTAAATGTCTCCCATCTCCTCAAGTGAAATAGAAAGGTCACAAATAAAACAGAAACTTGGCGCTCATCATCACCCTCTAACCTGAATTAGAGTGGTCGTGATAAAGCCATCCTGTTTTTGCTTGAAGAAGCACCAAAGTTTAGAGGCATAATTGTGTCCTTTTGCTGAACCTTTGAATAAAGAGGACATTTACAGTTTGAATTTTAGATGGTGCTCTTATCCAGATTGATTTACAATGAGTGAAACTGTCAAATGCTTAAAGGTGCATTAAGTAATATTTTTACTGTCCCATAGCACAAAATTAGCATACTATATCTACGTGGGGTTGATGTGGTTTTTCAATACCAGTGACTTAGTGACTTAATGATGAATTGTCCAGGTGCTGAGATATCTGGCTTTAAAAACTAACTTTCTGGCCCATATTCTGTTTTTTGGACCCAATAATTGTTCTGTAAAGTGGTTGTCCACTATGTGGTCTTGAGCTGTGTTGGATCTGAAGAAGCTCCTACTGTTGAGCCACGGTCCAGATCCCGCACCCTGGGTTTTGATCTGGGATGATGAGTCTTCTGGCTGTGGGCAGGGCAGTATCAGTAGTGTAGGGGAATGGAGGGGATGTGATGTTTTTGAAGATATCCCTCTGTTCTCCATGTGAACCCCGCCCGTACTTCAAGCAGGTTGAAATAAACAATTATTAGCAAATACACAGGTCCGATCGTTCTCATACTCTTCCTTCCGTGTATTTTCCTGAACACGTGTTGTTCGCTCACGGCTTGTTAATGGAAGCTGACATAACTGGAGAAGTTGTGGCATCATCTCCTATTCCACTGTCTAGCCATTTACTGAATCGATGGAAAAACCAACCCACAGGTGTGAGGTTTTAAGAGTCAATGCATCCATAATCAATACTGCAGATTAAGTAGGCATAGCGCTTCAGATAGCCCGCCCAAGCAGGCAAACGAGCAATACAAACATCCGGTCCAGAGGCCAAACATTGATTTGATCACGCATTCACTTGTGGTTCCAAGTTGCGGTTTTGAAATTGTTCACATCGAAGGATGGTGTTTATTTCGTCAGGAGTTGAGTGGCAGCCCAGGCTGGACCGAACTGCTCTAGTCAGGGAATAATTTCTCTTTTTTCATTCTCCTCACTCAGTCTGAACAGATTAAGCTGGCTCTGTAAAATCCAAACCCCCTCTGTACTTTTTTGATCCTTTTTGTGTGTGTTTCAAAATGTTCCTTAAGTTGTTTGTCTCATCTTGTCTCATGTGATGGCAGCTTAGATAGCACAGTATGAGAATGCATTTCTTTTTTTGGCCCTCTTATTTTGTACAGGAAGACTAATTGCCACATGATGTAATGGGCTTTTGAAGCTTGCACAATCTAACCGTACCAAGAGTTCAACCGTCCTCGTTCCCTGCCAACCAATCGCTAAATTGCATTGATCAAAAATGATGGAGGACATGTTGGATTCTAACAGATGGCCAGTTCATCCACGGTACTGAACCCCTTCCTACTTCTGCTATAAAACGCGAACAAGCTCTGTTAAATTATCTACATGCATTTAGGGGCAATTTGTAGTCTGGGAACTTTTAGTGCTTTGGAGATCGGAATTTCTTTCAAGCATTCACTGGAATTTGGTTTCCACTGCACACAAGGCCTTATCTGCCTTTAATATTTTGTGTCGTTTCGCCAGACGGTGCTGTAAGCTTAGAGCAGATCTATTAGAGTTCCTACAGATGGTAAGCACAAGCACTCATCGATCAACATTTCACTCCATACCTCTGAAATAAGAAAATAACAGCACTCTGGCCACACGCCCATACATATCGCACTACCCCGAGTAGGCTGTTATTGATACACCAAACAGCGGTTGTACTTTCCTTCTCTGTGCTCGCAGTCCTTTTGTCAAAACAAAGAGAACTTGAGAACACACAGGAGAAAAATAAGCTGGAGAGCGGGCTTTGCCTTAACCTTAACTGAACCGCATCAGCACGTGGCTGTCAGCTGGTGTACTCGCTAATCCAGAGGATGCTGCCTCTGCAAGTCTTCACAGGCTTAGCTACTTGTGATGTGCTGGGCTTTGGGTCAAAACCCCCATCATCACCATTTGTCAGAATTAGTCTTTGTGGTGGTTAGGATGAAACTAGGTCATTATTTTTCACAGCGTCTCCAAAAAGCTTCATGGGTGATTGTAGTTAACTGTCTTGTGTTCAGTTATAAATAACTGCTGCATAGAAGGTTGTTAACTCATAGCTTTTCCAGCACAATGGCCAGGTTAATGCGTTTCTAAAATGTTAATTTTAATTGATAGCCTTTGTCTTAAGAGAGACACTTTGTGGACTCATGAGCCAGTGATGACCCTCTTGATATCAAATGTCAGAACTACCTACAGTTTGTGACAACAGACTCAAGTTGTAGAACTTGAATAATGCTCATTTTGATGTCATTCACAATTTGAACTTAAATGACCTTTGCCCTCGGATTGCTTTTTTCATGCTAAAAGTTCAATAGAAAACAAATCAACAGCGGCAGCACATAGCACATAATGTCCTATACTTGATATATTTGTAGGCGTCAGCTTCTTTAAAAGGGATGAAAATAGCTTATCAAGCCCAGCCAGGTTGTCACTTCACTATTCAAAAGTTCACTTTACTGTATTATTTGATGTCAGTGATGGGGTGGTCAGAAAAAAAAAGTATTCAACTTTTATTTTGTCATCGTTTAAAAAAAGATATAAGGCACTCTGTTTTGAAGCCTATTTTACTGGGAACAGATTGCCAGAGCAGATTGAAACATGAGATTTGGCTAGTTTCAGGTCTGGGATTTGTCAAAAGATTTTGTTCATTTATCATTGTAAAAGCATCCTGCTGTCATGCAAAGATCATTAACCATGTTTTTCTATAATGTTCAAAGGACTTTGCTTCACATTTAACCTGAAATATTCAATGGATTTGTTGTCCTGACAAAAGAGCATAGCATATCCAACATGAATAGTCTGACATTGTTATTCATAAGTTTGGCTTTTGAGTTCTTGGATGAAGAATACAACTCTTTTTTGTAGGATATTGGACCATAGCCTCATTAACCAGTATCGTGTGTTTACTAGGCAAGACTACTAAATTGTTACCTGACTTTGGCTGATTGGTTTGACTGACAGGACTCTTCGACTGCTTAGATTGGATCGTTATGAGTAAGCTGTCCTTACTTTTGTATCAGATATTGTTTTCACAGATGTAATTGCAATCTCTATATTTCCCCCACAGATACACTGCCATTTGTTTACTCATAACTGCTGTAACACCAACCTGCTATACTTACCAGCTCGGTGGATCACTGCAATCAGGCTGTTTGAATGTTAAGGTAAGAATACTTTTTTTTTTTTTAAATGGTTATAATTAAAAGTGAAAGAACACTTTGGGATTGGGAGAGGTATGGGTTCTCTGTTTACTGATCTTTCAAATGCAGTATTTAGATTTAATTGGATGTAATGTGACAGACCAAGGTCTACTTTCAGGAGACATCTATAGAGAACCCTTAATTAATGGACCCTTGATTTAAAAATAATTACTACTACTGAAATTAGATCTCATCAATTCAAATTAATTAAAGTTTTAATCAAATATTAGCAATCAGCCTTTAACTATTTAGCAAACTTTTGTATGAAATACATTCTCAACATTAGTTTGAGGTCAGTTGAAATAGCGTTTAAAGATATAGCAATGCGCACACAATTCAATATGCAAATGATCTGTTGATGATTACCATAACAAATGTAAATGAAATGCATGAACAAGCATGGGAGGAATACTGTATGTCTTCTTTCTTTGGCATGAAAATGTAATGTTCATGTTTTGCATTTTGTTGCTCAAATATAGTTTGTCATCTCATTATGGTTATAACCGATTCTACACTGCTTTTCTTAGTTTTACGACGTATATCATGACTTTCCATATTACAATTGTTGCATAACAATGTAATATACACACCTAGTTGAGGTTCAGTTGAGTCAGGTCAACTCAATTGTCAAGCTGGTAGTAGAAGGTAAAACAACTGCATTAATGCCTCAGAAACCTGTGGTCTCAATGAAGAGACATTGTTGTCTGGTCTGGCATTCCCCAATGAGCTTGGGTGTGGACAGTAGAGGACAGGGCCAAGGAGCGCCGATGACAGGCTGCCTCATGGGATGGCTGGAAACAGATGGCTGGCCAGATGCAGGCCTGCTGTGACCTTGGAAGTGTCCAAGGGTAAAACCATAAATGTCTCAAAAATAAGTGACAATGGACGGTGCAGCAGGAGTGGCAATTTGATGCTTTATGTGCCTCTCTTGAGTTGTTTGTTGTTATGCTTGTTGGTATGTCTATGGATGTTATGGTGTGAGATGTTAATTGGATGCAGTGGGTGTGCATTCACACCTACAGTTCATTTTCTTTGATCTGTACCATAGTAGAAAAGTTTACTTTTTTGTATTTGGTTTGTTTAGTTTCACATTGCGGAATTACAAGTACACCATGGCTTGTAAACAAAAGTCACATGGACTCACTAGTAGCTAATTTATTAGGCAGTTTATTATTATTTACCAGGAGTTCTGGTAATCTGTGATCCCGTGATGTTAGAGATTTTGGTGGCACGGGGGTCAATACTATTCAGATTCCAGTCCCTGTAACTTTAGCCAAGTTAATGGACTTGTCTGTGCTGGGTCGTAATTTACCTTAACTGGTATTCATACCAGTTAAAACGCATGAAGAAATGGCTGAAAATGAACATATCACTCCAAACATGCTTCATGTGAACGTGTCCTTAGTCTCAGTAAACAATTTGATGGTATTATATAATTATTGTCCTTTAATTAATTTGTATCCATTCTTACCTTTTTAAGTAAATTGTTTACCAGAGCCGATTCGTGCCATTCCGTGCTGCTCTAGACTCATGGGAAGGGTTACTAAAACCAGGACTAGGAAGTAAAAACTAGTGGTTGGACTTAGCTCCTGTCGGGAAGCAGCAGGCTCTGGCGATGGGACGCTTGATGCTGAGGTTGCAGTGTCACTGGAGGCATCTGTAAAGTGAAAGCCAATATGAGTAGCGCCTAAAATGTATTAACGGTAACAAACATTTTCATTACATAACTAGGAAAAGTCAAGGAAGGAGGACATCGTGACATTTACACTGCATTTAATAATTACCATTTCAAAATCACAATTCCAGTTGGCATCACCATGGTGGTTCTAGACAGTGTTAATAAGTATGTATGTAAGGAACTAGTTACTACAACTTACCGTAATCATTCACTATCGCTTCCAAGAGCTGTGTAGTCTTGGAGGGCACGGAGAAACGACAAGTCTAGTACACCGTTGTTCCATCATTAACCCGAACAGTCTGGTGCATTGAACACAGTTGTCTTAACAGCGCCAAGAAAATTGTGCTGAGCACAGGTTGTAAGCGTTCTGCACCAAACCATTTCCAGGCGGAAACACCATTGGATCCATTCCTCTCTGTGCTCAGAACCGTTCTGCCCTACCATGGAAAAGAGGCTTTAGAATTACGTTTTATACAATCTTGTGGCCTGAACAGTTGTGATATTTCATCAATACTCTCAGAAGCGATATGTTCCTGATGCAATTCAGATAGCAGACTGAAGCAAACGCCACCAGCAGCCTGATATTCTGTAGGCCTCCAGGGCTCAGCATAGCAAAGGGAGAGCCATGATCACAGCTGGGAACTGAGGAGGAGGAGGAGAGTAGAGGTGTCAGGCATATAATTGGGGTGATGAGATCTCTGGGGTGGATAGAGGGAAGCTTTATTAAGACCACTGAAGTCTGATGTGCCTGCACGGCCGTGTAGCTCTTCCCTACACACCCACGCCTATGGGCCAATCTTCCATTTCCACAAGAGACTCTGTAACAACAAAGGGATGGAGGGCAAAGTCCTCAAGCTCCTGTCAGTCACAGATGAGACAAAAGACCCCATTACTTGAAAATGGGAATTTAGACAGTGTAAACTTGATAAGCATTTATTCAGCTTTTTTTCTTATGGTAATTATAGCAGAAAAATATATTCAGAACTTAACATTTATGAAATATTTACAACCAAAAATGTGGGCAAATATCTGAAGTCAAAATGGAGGGAAGTTGAATAACCTCTCTTGTTTCGGCCGATAAAGGAAAACAAACTTTCCAGGGTGACTTCCCGATGACTGATCATATAAAGCTTGATGGTGAGATTAACTGCTTATTTTCCCTGCTTCATAAATATTAATATTTTACTGTTGAGTCATTTAAGTTCCTATATCAATACTTAAAATCTTTGTAGATACATGTTTCCCTGGCTGGCTGTGAACCAACTTGGGCATCCTGAATATGTTTTTACAAAAGCAGATCCTGTGAGCGGCACAACAAAGACATTGAGCTGAAGCAGGAGGAGGTTATGGGTAAAATTAGCAGTCTCCCTCAGTTCTCTTCTGCAAATTGGTTTCAGTGGAACTCAAGAAATGGGGCTGGGGGTCTGTTTTCTGCTTCTCTAGTAGCTTGTTAATCCACTCCAGCTCTGGACAGAGGGAGAATTGCTTGCCCATACACTACCCCTGTGGAAACGGCCCTAGTCCTCCACCAGCCATCTTCCATCCTCTTTCCACTCAATCCTGCAGGATTTGGCTAATCCTGTGCCTGGTCATGGTGGGGAGATATCAGGCCTTTTCAAAGCCCTTTGCTGGCTGGACTTCAAAGTTACAGGGATACTGAGACTTGAAGAGGTGGGAGAAAATTAGGCCCACCACAAGCAAAAACTGAGTTTCACCTAGGCCTTCCTGTGCCATTCCCTAGGTGACACACAGAAATGTGTGGTCTCAAGGAGAAAGCTTTGTTGATTGGAAAGACCGGGCATTGAGGGAATCTCTGTGGCTTGTTTTCAACCTAGCCATGTAGGCCTATATATGGGCAGAAATGTCTCCAATTAATTATATGGAAATGTCTTTGGATGCTCAACCCCAATTAGATTCTCAGATAGCAGTTATCTAGATCAGAGCTAGTTCCTGCCAGCTGTAGATTGTAGGAACTAGCTCTGACAATTTTGTGAACATATAATTGTATTTGTCTTTGCTAGAAAGTTGCTATGTGCTCTATTTAACGAGGATACCCTCTCTGACAATGGCAAGTGAAATACGAACACTTCATTTAGATATAAGGGTTTTGCTTTTGTTTTTTTAACACAGTCATGTGTTGTGTCATGAATTACTAGTTTCACATGACACTTGACTCAATTTAATATACTAAAGTGCCTTCCTTCACTAAGAAATGTATCCTTACAGTAACATACTGATTACTCAATTTGGTATCATTAATCTAATAGGCTTTAAATTAAAAGTAATTTATCTTCTCAATTAAATGGTTGTGTCTATATGCTCCCTTAGTTAAATTAAGAGACAGTCAAGCTCTCTGTTGCTTGTACCCAGTTTGTTTCTTCCTCACATTATTAGTCTCACTATTTGAATACAGCTAATCAAGTGTCTTTATTGCTTTAACAATTTAAAATGTCCGCTCATTTAAGGCCTTGATTACAATGAAAGCATGACTGCAATGAAAGACCCCTTGCTCCTGACAAGGAACTTGCCATCTCACTTGTTTAACAGATACAACATCTGCGTGCGTAACCTAGTAATTAGTTTAAGTGGACTCCTGGGGTCTGGGATTATACTTTTTTCCCTCCTTGATGTTTGGAAAGTGTGCAGTCGATATGTAGTGACTCGGACCCTAATGCATATTCTGCCATCTGATGAACAGAGCATGAGATGGCATAAGCCATTTAAAGCTTCACCCCTGGGGTAACCCAACATAAAGGTTAGTTAAGTTTAACTCGGCAAGGAGGATTATGTCATTAACTATGGCTACCATGGTTTCAGATATGATTTGAGTTTCTTATTCCATGAAACTTACCCCATTAGTACTGGTTGCTTAAAACGGAGTTGAGTCAAGTTCATTTTCTATAGTTTGAACTATAGTGGGAAGGTTTGTTGAATTTTTGCATAAGGTTGATTTATATTCCAACTGCCCAATTACAAGCTAACCAGGGCTGGTAAACAAGTCACATGGACTCACAAAGAGCTTGGACAGATGTTTGGTAACTTGTCATTCCACCAGGTTAGATTTTGGCAACAGACAAAACAAATCAGATTCCAGTCCCTATAACTTTAGCCACTGTAATAAGCATGATGGACTTGTTTGCATTCTTTTCCATAATTGATCAAGTTCAAGTTACGTAATTTATTTATATAGCCCTTTATCACAAGCATGTCTCAAAGGACTTTACAGAAAATGAGCCAAACTAGATCTAACTGAACAATCAATTGAATTACAGAATCATGTAAGACAAACAGGGAAACAAAACAAAGCACAAGACGCACAATAGAAAATTTGAGCAGGACTTAAAATAATAAATATTTTAGATGTCCTGTATTTTACGTAATTACCCTAACTTCTGAAAACCATGTCGTACATAGCAGAGACCAAACTAGCTTGTTGTTATCAGTAGCTCCAATTAGGAAATTAGTTTTCCCAATATATCTGATGGCACTTGAATGCACAATAAATGACATTAACTTGGTGTAATCAGGAGCTGAGTGAGACCAAGGACACCAGGTGAATGTAATCAACTACCATGTAAAATAGAAAACCAGCTGGGCTCTACCTCCCTTGAACCAGGGTTGAGAACCACTGCTCTAGATGCTTGGTGTGAATGCACCCTTAGCGTGGGGGTCTAATGTGCTTTTCTCCTCTGTTTTATGTTAATTGAAATTACTTTACCCATCAATCCATGCAGAGGCGGCACCAGAGAATAGTGATTGGGGGAGCTACAGGGGGGCTGGATTGTTTATAGCAGGTGCTAATGAATTTTGATGCAACAAACGATAACAAATAATACAATTCTATGTCTACATCATTGAAATACATGAAATACACTTTTCAATGGCCGTGGTGCCAGTAGCCAGACACGCTGTATAAAAAATACAATAGTTTATAATAGGGGTGTTAACGATTAGTCGTTGATCGATTAACAATCGTTAATAATTTGGTCGATGAACATTTCAAACGTAACAATAAAATTGATCTATTTGAGATCTCATCTTAATTGTGTCAACTGGAGTTGGTGAAATGCAATCATTAAGTTAAACACAAGAGGGCGCGCGCACTACACATAAGAAGACGAAGCAAACCATGTGACCGGGTCAGGGGTTGGGGGTCACGGGTTACAGGAAGTCCAGCAAGCAAGGCCACAGGCTGTGAGACGCGAAGCTAATGATGCTACTCTTGCGCGACCACTAACTTACTTACTTCACCCGCACCAACAACATGGAAACAGAAGTGGACAACTTTCTGAAGGACCGCTTTAGCACCACCGCTAAATGTCAGTTAACCGTCAGTCCCACAGATTGGAAAGTCCACGGAGGAAGATTCCAGAGGCTGGCAAAGTTAGCACAAAGCTACTTCTGCTGTGTTCTGTTCCGGGATATCGGAACGTGTATTTCTCAGCAGC
>OMOT01003387.1:3225-21338 GCA_900312575.1 Acanthochaenus luetkenii
GGGGGGGGGGGACACAGGTGGCGTTACACGGCTACGCAGTTATAGAACGCACCCCATCATTGGATAAAATAACCATTATGGAGCTATTGCAGCAAACATCATTCACCACCACGCAGTCTGCAAACACTGGAGCCGAAGGAGGCAAACCGGGGAAGCTGAGCCCGAGCGGCCCCATGGCGGCTCAGCGCGGCTCTTTTACCACAGACACGACTTCTGTGATGAGTTTTAAGAGCTCGTTGACTTTAACAACCACGAAGGAGAAGAAATAGGGCTGATGACATTATGCAAATGTGCATTTTTTTAACGCAGTCAAGATAATAAATCAGTAATAAACGGCGAGCTCGATCCCCGCTGATCGGCTGGATGTTTCCATTGGAGCTGGGCACCTACAGCGTTAGCTCCTCGCTAGGCCAGCGTTGCCTCTAGAATGTTCTCATCTCTTAATGGACGCTGTTATTAGCCTCGGCTCTTAGAAATTCCACAGGCCTGTCTGGACTTTTGGCTGTCACACTCAATGCAAATGGCTCACGTCCTGTGTTTACAGATACCGGGAGTTTCTTTAATGCATTATCCAACAAGTGGTTCATTTGGCAGAGCAAATATTTGAGGTCAGGGAGAATACACTGTGCAAAGATCCACGGGGCCGCTCACTCCGGGTGGCATGCTTCATGTCGCTCACCACACACAACAGATTACACTGAGGTCCCACACTACCATCATCTGTATCATATCAATCCGCCGTCCGTGCGCTGCTCTCTGGCACGCCGTTAAAGTGGACACAGATGAATGTATCTAAATTGGTTGCGGGCAGGCTGAGAGTGGGGGGGGAGGAGGAGAAAGTGCTGCAGCCTCCCACTACCACGCCTCTGTGTTCTGCAGTGTTCAGCAGTGTTCAGCAGTGTTCAGCACTCTCTGTCTCCTCCCCAACCAGCCTCCTTCCCCCTGCACCCTGAGCTCTCCGTGTCCTCCTCCTCCCTCCTCCCTCCCCCCTGGCTGGGGAAACAGCAGCTCACTCGGGGCACGATTCCAGACAAGTGCCCTGGCTACGAAAACACCCTTTTAACTATAAAGGCATCTGTTGTCTCGGACGCCGTCTCCTCCCACTGAAACCAGCCCAAAACGCCAGGAATATGCGTTTGGATATTTCCCGGGGCCGCTCTGAGCCAGAGAAGTCCCATTCTCCGGATGGTCTGGCCACATGTTACCTGGAACAACAGGCCCTAAGTCACAGGGGTCCGGTCACCTCCTCTCAAGTGACATACCTCAATGGGTCTGGCGAATTCAGTTCAGCTGACCCTATCTGACATGTGACATTCTATTAGTGTCGCTGTGACCTGGCAGACGCCGGTAGAGGTATTAAGACACGGGCCCGGGGATGCCAGGCCCTGATGAATTCTGACACCGGAGCGGTAGGGCCACGTATATTGCTTTCGGTGTCCCTGCTGCGTGGCACAGCCCTCTCCCCGGGGTGCGTGGCGAGATTACGGATGTGTGAATGAGGGCCATGCTCTGGCCAACTATAGCGAGCCCGTCCTATGCTCAGAGGATGTGTTGACCTACATTACCCCTTGTTGAACACCGCTGGGAGAGTTGTAAAAAATATATATACACACACACATGAACTAAGTATACAGACACAGGCGTAACACATATATCCACACACGCGTGCGCGCGCAGTGAGTACGCAGCCAGTGAGCAACGTGCGTTCAAAACCGCGGCCCTCTCCGAGTCTTGCCCCCTATATGCGTCCCTGTAATTAATTGGCCAATTAATATGTGTTTATTCCGGACACCGGCTCCCTAGGAAAGACGAGAGTCAGACAGATAAATCAAAGCTCGGTGCATCTGTCCTCGCATGTGCCAACCCTCCTCTTTCCCAACTGGGCCCGAACGTGGGACCTTTCCACAGCCAATCAGGTCAAATCTTTGTTTCATCCTTCCTCCCTATGCACCTTGACATTGACAAGATTAATTGCCCTGTGCGTTGGGCAAACATGTTACTTGCTGGTGTAATGCAGGTGTCAAAAGCACGTCTCTTTGACTTCCTCGATATTAATTTGGATAGAGCTATAGGAGTAACGTAATGCCATTTTGTTTAACAAAGGGTTAAACAAATCCTCCCCCTGCTTGTAAAAAGGCACAGGGTGTAAATCTTGCCATAAAATCTCAGCTGTGAGCCCCGCTGACCCGTAAATTCCACTCTTGGTGTTACTCTTGTCATTGAGCCTTATCGGGTCAAGCCAAAACTGTAACTACAAATCTGCATCACGCTACTGTATTTAAACACTGCTTTGAAAACATAGATCATCAATATGATCTCCAACTGTGTCGCACCGGTTGATCCATATAGATGCTTTGCATTTGTTTTATAGGTTCTATTTGTGTGTATGTCGTTTTATAGGTTGTCTGCAGTCACATAGAATTCAGAATATAGAGATGTACTCTATTATGCTGTACTGTAAATATGCCTATATTTAATAATATACTGTAAGATGACTGATGCTATTTTTTTTCAACAATATAATTCTGTTACATTTGTTGTGATGACACTTTATAATCTTGTTAAAAATGGGAGCCTCAATTAATTAATTTGTGTTTTCATTTGGTCAGAATTAGTTAGTAATACATCAAAGTGGAGGCAAAATATGATTGAAAGCAGCTCACAAGCACTGAATGTTGTATTGACGATTGTGTCTTATCTCAACTGATGATACTTTTAAATATACATCCTGAACAGAAATTCGAATCTCATCCAGGCTACCTTTAACAACAAGCTAGACCTTGCAAGTGCATTAACCTATTGTAGCTGTATTATCACGGATGTTGGATGCCGTTACACTGTATATTCTCCAATCAAATAACTGTTGTAATTCTACACATGTGCCGGTACCCAAATCACCTGCAGCCTCCCATGGAGATCCTCTGGCAGGAAGGCTGGTATTCTCACTGGGGACTCGTTACTTAATAATCTCGCCCTGCAGGCGCTCTGGTAGAGGTCAACAGTCTGTTACAGTCGCATCGCTGTTCATGTCTGCCTCCACCTATGGAGCGCAGAAACCACTGCCAAGTGATCCACTCCCCACAAATCAAGCCATAACTCCTTCCCTGTCACTGTCAGTGCCTGCTTCGATCTCTCTGCAGACACACTGTCTGTTCCAAATGAACCCGAGCCAAGTCCATTAGATATAATATGAATATGATATATACTGCGCTGGCTCGATTATCCCAAAACAACATTTGTTTGGTCCTGTGCAGGAGAAGCATCTAAATTCCAGTAACCGCATGCATTTGGTTTTCAAAGCACGGCAGATTTTTCAAGCCAAATTGGGTTAAATGACAACAGCTATTAACTGTGCAATGAGAATACATAGATTTGGTCTTGAAGTAGATGAATACTATTGTTTCAAATATGACACTAATGATTTGACCTTACTGCACCAGCATAATGCCATCCGTTGGAGGATATATTGGTGGACCGCTTAAAGGATTCCTCCCTCCACGCTGACACACACACACACACACACACACACTCATATGTGTGCCTTGTGCTGAGAGAAAATGACCAACAATTTGGTAGGAAAGAGAGGGGCATCAGAGTAATGATTACATACTTCCCTGGGCTGGGAAGGAAGCGTTCGACCAACAGTTTCAGATCCACCGAGCGACCTTTCAAATATGTCTGTTCTCTTGGTCAGGGGCTTATAGACAGCTGTCTCGGTCATTCAGCGCAGGGCATGAACGGAAAAATGTAAACACCACTATCGCTTCCCAAAGACAGCAATTACCTCTCTCTTCTTTGGTAATCGGGACCAGTCCGTTTGCCAAACACTGGCAAGAGAGACGATCTTCTCTATTGTTTTGACAGATTATATCCACGCTGCTGTATGACGGCCAGGCAGCTGCTGTAGACATCAGTCACATTGTTTAAAAATGTTGGGCAAGTGAAAAACGGAAATGTGCATCTGTCCTTTAGTGTGTGCGCTGCAATTAGTGACATGCAGCGCTGCATAATAAGAAGGCATTGATCTGAGACTCTGCGCTATCACATGGTCTGAAGTGCTGATAGGCTGATGGACAAGGACATGATGTGACAGATACAGGCTCAGATTCTTTTATAAATAAACATATCTCCCAAACAGCTGGAGAAGATTCTCCTTACTAAGAAAATGACTTCCACCCCAACAACCACATCGTGTTTACGGTTGTACTCTGCTTTCATCCGGCTTCCTGCGTGCGGATCGCATGTCTTAAGCGCTCTCACTGATATCTCTCACTGATATCTCTCACTGATATCTCTCACTGATATCTCTCACCGATATCTCCTTGCAGTGAAATAAAAGATTCACTAATATGAGGCTCCAGAGGTCAGACACATACACGTGAATGCCACTTATAAAGGAACATTGTGTGATTGTCAGTTATATTGAAATATGTTAAATCCTACTATTAAAAGAATTAAATTGTTCAACAATTTCCAATCATTTATAATTACTTTGATCAGAAACTGAACAATAGTTGTAGGGATACAGTGAGTTGGGAGTATGTAATTATAGTTTTGTAGTACACGTACACTTCACTAGCCAACATGTATAACGGGCTGGGAAGGGCACAGGTTCAATATAGGATGAATAACTTGCCAGTAAAATGTGAGTGCTGCCACAGCCTAGAGCGCCACTCTGCAATGGTTTATCAATAGCCAATAGTGTGGATGGATTATTTTACCAGTAGTATTGATGTGGCACATGAGCCGATTCAAAGTCTCCGTCTCAGTGGCTTTTCCCACCACAAAGACATGCTGGTGTTGACTGGCTAATGTGACTGACTAGTGACTAGCAACAGTCTTTATGGTAACTTTCGTCCTCCGTTATCTGCTTGACATATAAGGCAGGAATCTCACGTGACGGAGGGTCATCCCCACACATCCCCAGCTACAAGGACAAATATCTATATGAGAAACAGGAGCCGTTTTAGAAGAGAGAGACACTGGACGCAATCGGAAGGCAGCCAATCAGGAGCCAGAATGTCACCTCTTACCTCATGATACATCCTTTACGGCGTCAAAGATTATAGGGGCAATAAATGAGGCATGCGTGTGCAGCGCTGTGACGCAACTCAACACATACCGATCCACAAAATGTGTCAACCGTAGCAACTAGTTCAATCTCACGACCAGAATGAAAGTAATCAGTGAGAGGGTCTATGCTGCATAATTCATTTGCAGAGAACACTTCCGTAGAGCGGTTGCACTTGTTGTTCTTCCTCTAGGGCTTGCTGGAGTTTCATCATCTAGCGCAGCTTTGTCTAATAAGAACAAACTTTCTATGAGGTATGTGTTTTACAAAGAAGTGCAAGACGAAGGAAGGGATCCTTGCCACAGCAGAAGCCCTCAGCTGATTAAAGTGCATTTCAAATGCTTTGCAGTAACATTATTGACATCCTGCAAAATGCATCAAAGACTAGGGTGACTTATTTATCAATGGAGAAAAAAAATCCAATCTATGTATAGAGATAATCTATTTATTACGCTAATGTAATGGTCTCAAAACATTTAATTACAACAAATGCATGCCCATAAATGTAACAGTACATATAGAAAATCCAAGGGAATCGACATGCTATTTGCCGGTGACTTATATTTAGCAAAGACTTATTTTTCAATACTAGTATTTATTTATACAGCTAATACGGTTTAATATGGTGTTAGGCATGGATTAAAACACAGAGACCCACCTTGTAATGGAGGATTTCTTAAGGTGATTAATTATTAATCCACGACAGCCTACTGACTTGGCCAGGGATGAACCCGTGTCTGATCTGAACCCACTCACAACCCCGTGCCAACCACCAAAGCAGAGTATGCTGGGAAGACTTAGCACAACATGAATGAGCCAAGCTTGCCGTGGCGTTCCTGTTACATTTTGGCTTTAAGCGAGCTGCATGCACCAACCAAGCCTAGTTTCACTCCTATTTTGAGCTTAGATAATGATGTCAATTGGCACTTTTGCAATGCTTTCTGTCACCAAACCCCACATCATTTTCGTGTGCGTACTATATTTTAGCATACTCGTGGATGGGTGTCAGACAGTCACTTTTCTGTACTGCATGTAGTCTCGGTGCACACATAGTACTTAGCTTGCCAATGACTCTACACTGAAAGCTCTCAAATTCCCAGGCTGTTCCCTTCAATGTGCGTTCCTTCCTCCTCCTTGTCCTGTGTAGGACACGGACAGCCTACAATGACAACACAGAGCTTAACACATCATTATGGGGCCTGATGAATATTTCACTACACCACTGTCAGCCAAGTGGACATATCCTTTTTACCGGCGCTACCCATCTTCTTTTTTAATATCCTGCTGTGTGCCACTGAGTCCCAAAGTCCTACTCTTTGTCTGCCATTCTGTGTCAGTGCCATCCATAAAGCAACAATTCACATTACTATTAATGGCAATGTGTAATGAGGAGGCAATGCATTCCCATAATTTCTAGACGTGGTTGGACCGGCCCTTACCTCCATCCTGACAAACTGAGCCAGTCATCCATCAAGGTAATGAGATCAAATCAAGATTCTGCGACTGACGGACATGGGGTCCCAGAAGGGGTGGGGTGACTGCCCTTGATATCCTGTCTTGCATATGTTGCTTTATGCTTTACAGAGGAATCAGTGCAAATGGCATCATTTACCTCTGCTCTCTTCTCCCTGCTACAACGTCCTCCATGTCTCCTTGAAGTAAATCTAAATGGCTTAGACTGGCCGTATGTTCCTCAACAATAAATTGAAGTAGACAGTGTCAGAGATGGTTTGGCTAGAATCGAAGGCCTTGTGAAAGCGTTCCACTCCTGGCTATTCCATGAGGGTTGTGGAACGGTCTGTCTATGTTGAGACTCTGCATCGTCTGCATGGCAGCTTAGGCTCTTAGTGTAACCAGTAAGTTGTAAGCGTGGACAAGAGTCGCTAATTGGGTGAGAGTCTCTTGCTGTATCAGCTGGCCACTAGCAAGCCCCTGATAACGATACATATCCACTTTCCTAAAATAGGCTGTGAAACTGCAGGAACACAGGTTGGTCAACAACTTACAGGCCACATGTGACTGCTAGAGCTAAGAATAAGCAGAAACCTTAGCACATTAACAGTCACCAGGACGTCAGCCGGTCATCAAAGACAGGGTATTAATAGAGCAGGACTGTGTCTTCAACAACAACAACAACAGCAGACACATTCCCAAATGTCTCTTACCTACGCAATATTTGATTCTTTTTTATATAACTTACTAGTGCAAGGAACACTGTGTAGGAAACCAAGAAACCGCAGCAAAAAACAGAGTGACTCAAAACCAATTATAGGAGGTATGATTGAAAGATAAGTTAAAAAAACAGTATCCCAGCAGAAGTGCACACACCATAATTGACACTGGGTTGTTCGGTTCCTCTCTACTGAAGTCAGGTTAGGTACAATGTAACACCTTACTAAGGAGGAGGGATGACTGTAGAGAGACAACAGCATCACGGAACTATCTGCTCTAGCTCTAGCTCACTAGCTCTGACCTGAGACTACTTGCAATGAAAATAGATTCCGTAAGCCCACGCAATATGTGAAATGATCCATTGAGAAATAACACAATGGATCTAGTTTCGATATATATTCACACGCAGGCGGGGGCAGAATGCTTGAGATGCTTGCGTCCAGATGTCTACAGCGTTCTGCATCATCCCGGTTCTTGCTTAATCTGAAAATAACATTTGCCTGACCTACTTACGGGTGCAGCTCAAGCCACTATATATTGTACATTTTGCTACAGTGGAGCCAAACGTTTTCGTGGTGTTTTGCAACCGTGCTCTGGAAGGAAATCGGGTATATTAATTCCCTCGAAGAGCTTGTCCTTTTGACTGCTGTGACAGACGCATGGGACATGCACGGCAAGTCTAGCAAGACCCGCCCAGCAAATGAGAGGACGCGTTCGCCACCTGTCCTTGAAGACCGCCTTTCAGCTGTGATGGCAAGAAACAACAACATTCTTCCTGTGGGTCATCTTTCAGACAGTCGTAAACAAAGTCAAACACTCTTTCCACAGTGGCCATTAAGATGCAATCCTTTAGGATTTCTCACGCAGATTGAGATTTATTGCTACGTCGCGTTGTGGTGACGCCGTCCTGAATGTGAAATGTCAAATGGACGCTTTCCATTCAGGCCCAGTTGCAGGAAACCATGGCACTTGAATTCCACCCCAGTCAGTTTATACAGTCAGAGGTGACACATCTAAATGTGGCGCAATGTTTTAATTCAGTCAGTCATGGACATTGTCTAGTTGGCCTTTTAGGAAATGGAATACCGTCTACCGTAGTCGCCCAGCGGGACTTACCACGTGTGCTGCCAGTCATACTGTGTGTGGGCGTGTGTGACCCCTTGACCACGGAGCCCATTATATTGTCATACGACTTAGCCCTTCCCACCCCCTCTCTCTCTTTCCAAGCCCACAAGTCGTCTATGTCCCCTGACCAACAACGGCCCCTCAGCTGCTGTTTGGCTTTCCCCCAGGCCAGGTGGTCTCAGTCGGTGCAAGCCTCCCGGAGCCCTGGCCAGGCCACACAGCTAGTGGGCTGCTTCTGTTTACTCACCCTTTTGCCCTCTTTGCCTGGTTCCCCCGGTTGACCTGGTGTCCCAGCCGATCCCTAGGGAAGAGGACATGCATCACAGTGAATGAGGCGCTAGATTCATGGGCATTTGGCAGTGTAGAGAGGGTTTACAGCTTGCTGCTTTTAAAACTGGTGCAGACAGATGTTGGTGCCACATGCTCTCAGCAGACCAGTGAATAACCAGTGGGCTTATTTCCAGAGATGGGAAACAACACATCCACTCAGTGAAATGTATTTGAATGGATAGAAACAGTGTGTACTGCACTTTGTGTAGCTGTAGTTTGCCGTCTTGTTCACACACAATTGTAGGTGAATTTTGTTTTACAACTGGAGTTCACAAGGACTTTTCAACGTCCCTTTAATGGGCAATTATCAACTTTAGCTGATCAGAGCTTCATCCCATTATTCTATGCAGTGTCTTGATAATGACCTATTAGCAAGTTGTTCAATCAAGTTGTATGCAGAGTCATGACTTTGGTTTGAGGTTCTTTGTGCAAGGATACGTTAATGGTACTTCAGTAATGTCTTGTTCAACTGACAACAGTCGACATATGTTTTGCATTTGATCCAACATGAAAAATAGATGTTATAGGTGTTTAATTGGTTACCTGATCTCCTTTGTCACCAGGGGGACCCTGAGGTTGGCACATAGAAATTTGCAAAATATTGACATGAATACTTACAAAAGAAAAGCACAAACTCAAGAATAAGGTGTGATAGGTTCAGCGAAAACTGTTAAGTTAAATAATGAAAGTACCTGATCTCCCTTGAGACACTCTTTCTCAACCTAAGAAACAAAAAAATCCCCCAAAACACAATTGCAATCTCAGTCAGTATGAAGACACAAATCTAAGTTCACACACAGTATATCAAACCGAGTTGGACGGTGATATGCAGGCAACACACTTGGCCCTGAGGACCCTACATATGAGAAGTTAGGGCTTGGTTATTACAACTCCCCAGACACCCTGCCGGCTTCAGTCAGGGAAGGGCAGACAGAGTCGTCTATCCACCGGGTCGTATAATGGACACGAGGCCACAGGCGACATCTCAGCTTTCAGATACAAGACAAATAATTGGGTGTCCCCTTTCAATTGGCATCCAAAAGTCAAATGCTGTTGACTTTTCTTGGAAACAGCTGCAGAAATAGACATTCGCAACATATGTGCTCAACGCAAGTCAGAGGCCTCATGCAACGTTTGAATGAAATAATAAAGAAAACCAGATATTTAACGAGAAGGACGACAGCCCTAAGATATTTGCAGCAATGTCTATAAAAAGGAGTGACAGCTCTGACCCGTGACACCCTAAATAAAACATGCCTCAATCTCCCAGTGGTGTTTTAGCTAATAAATCAATTCTTCGCGTACAGTGGTGCATAATTTGCTGGCTCGTAAGCAGAGAGCTTTGACCTTGGGTTACATGCAATACAAGCCACGCTACTTTGCCTTCCCACATTCCATGTTCACAATCAACGCAATGTTTACTGGCGTGATGCGAGAAAAACACGTGTTAAAGCAAAAATCATGTTCGCTAGTCAGGGAAAGATGTCCTCATAAATGTAAAATTAGCACGCGTGAATAGCTAAAGGATGGTGGCAGTGTTCCATGGGTACAGTAAGCACGGTGACATTAAAGGGGCAGGCCAGAAGCGGTGGGACACAGTCTTTGCATCACTCCACTGCTGATGAGAACGAGCACGCTGATCCCCTCGTGATGTGTAGAGCTCCACTGCCCCTCAACTCCCCTGCTACGATGCCGTGAGAGTATGTGCACGTGCGGTTGCGTATACGCACAAATGCACTGCATGTGTTGAGCGTGTACATGTATGCATGTATCTGTTCACGCCGGCACATTTACCTTCGGTCTGTGTGTACGTGTGTGCATGCTGATGTGTACACTTGTAGGTTGTGTTCCCCCTCCCCTGGATTTATGTTAACATGACCACAGAGAAGGCAACAGGTACAGCCGGACCAATTATAAGATCGAAATGCATAAACCATGGTGTAGCTCTAAATGCAAGAAGTCTACTGGGAGATCCACCTGGAATTCCCAGTTTGACTCTGAGGGTGAGAGAAGGGACACGGGAGGAGGGGGGGTCGGGAGACGGAAGCTCAGCTGTCTTTTCTGAGTAACCCACCAACTGTGTGTCTCACCCATGTAGGATATAGTCCTACTACCTGTCAACCTCCACCCCCATCCCGGGACTCGGAGCTCCAATCCTCTCTGCCTGACTGCTCATCCCCATCCTTTTTGGCCCAAGTGGGGCTGCCCGTTGAGCCCTGTCTATCTGCTCCATGCAAGACCCATTCCCAGGCGACGGTAATGTAACACGAAGACTGCACACCTGAGTGCCTCACTTTCCATATGTATGGGCCAGATGTTTTTGCACTGTATGTAGCACCCGCTGATATTTACAGAGCTCACTCCAACCATTTCAGGTCACACCCTCATGAGCACGTCTCAACGCTCCTATTCTTTTTTAAATCTGCTTTCAAGAAAGTACGTAGGTATAATGTGTTATCAACGAAATAGTGTGTACTTACAAGCAGCCCCGGGGTACCAGGCAGACCCACATCGCCCTGTGAAGGAATACGTTATTAATCAGTGAGAACTCCCAAAACTAAACAATCACATCTTAAACATACTGTATGCATTAGGAGATTAGCTTAGAGGCTAAATCCAAACAATATATTTGACACATTTGAACGCGTAGCCTAAAGGCCACCCATCGTGTGCATGATAAAGACTGAAGGTCGTGAAAAATTAGATTCACCATGCATTGCAATGATATTTCAATACATACCCCCAATACATAGCCGGCGCTATTAAATGTGACAGGCCTTAAAATAAACACAGCCGCACAATATCATGTAAAAGCTTTTCAGTGTTAACAATGGACAGGTATGATAACATCGTTTGGTGACTGTGACACACGGGCAGTCAGGAAACGTCATATAAGGAAAGAAGCAGATGTCTTTTGACACCAGCATCACTGCGTGTAAACAATGATCTCACATTTTATTGCCTCCGTTGTCTTTTCTGATCAAACCGATGTAGCACTCTCCAATATTTGTCTTCATATCTTCCCCATATGTCATGGGTGCATTCCCAACAGTGCTTTATGAAGCGCTAAACAAGTTGAGAATCACTGGACTTTACTATTGGCAATACCGTGTTATTTGACGTAGGTGAAAGAAAAGAGGGATGTTTGCAGTTCATATCCATTGTGTTGCCTAAATGAATGTCACAGCTAAAATATGCCTGCTATGAGATATTCAGGGACTCGTTACTTTATGCCTCCAAACCTGCTTTCCTCCGTCGGTTTCAATACAAACAAACGTGCTCTCCATCCCCACTCCCACCTCCCATCCGGAGAATAGGATGAAATACCCTGTGATTTTCTGTTGTCTTCACAGAAACACACAGACCTCATTATAACTTCAAGGCTGGCAGACAGTGCATTGCAGTTCTACCAAAAGACAACAACAACCACACACACACAAAAAAGCCCAATGAGGGAGGAAAAACAAAAGAGAGCAGAAGATAAGGCAACTAATTACAGGAAAACATTTCATCTCATACATGGCAAATAATCCCGCTGTGGGATGAAAAGAACAGAAAGCTGAAAAAAGACCAATGTTTCCCGCATTGCAAGAAGAGTTAATCTAATTAATTTCACTGAACAGACTATAAAAGGCTGCAGATAAGAACAAGGTTTTGCATCAAACTCCTTTGAAGCACTTACAGCTTTTCAGAGTGTCTTAAATCCCAGGCTTATCAAACCAATCATAGCCTAAAAGACATAGCTACGTGATTTCTGGATTCCGAATTTGAACAAATCGTAATCTTTGGTATACAGCGGCAAGTACAATACTTTAAATGAAGAGTCCACTGTCAGCAGTTCCAAAACCAGAATGTGTTCGCTTGCAATCCACATTCTTGCTCTTCTCTTTAATCCTATAAAAATTGACCTCAAGCAAGATAAAAGGATTTTGTCGGGTGTGTCCATTACAAATCTCCATCTCGATTAATATACAAATAATATGCAAATAGTAATACAGACTGTTTTCGCTCGCCTAGGAAACTATATGTGACATCACTGTAATCCCCAGTGGACAGTGAGTAAAGTCTTGTGGATGGCTTCAAAATAATGAGAGCAATAACAGTCTTCTTTAGCACTTCTTTGGCACTCAAGTAGCAATCAAAGCAACATTTCAAACAGGTTATTGAGTCTGAGATGACAACTCATGAAAGTCAAGCAGATTCCCTGAAGTGAACTATCTACTGTCTTCTCGTAAAAAAAAGAAAAGTATTATAGCGTAATCCTGTGCACCCAGTATGTTAGGCAGGGTCACTCACTTTGTCTCCTTTGGGGCCAAGTGAACCAATAGGTCCTGGGTCACCTTTCTCTCCCTGGGAACACAAAATATACAACACATCAGCTACTGAGGTATATTTCAGTAATACTTTATAATAACCATCCTTAATAAATGGTAAATGTATCACTACTTAACATTAGTTAAGTATTATTGTATTGATAACTATCAAATAATTAATAATGATTTGTTTTTGTAACAGTTGACTAAGGATTAGTAAATGATATACATAATGTAATTTGAACATTAATGAATGTAATAAAAATGTAAGTTTATCATTCAAATATTGTATCATAACTGGTAAGACATGGTAACAATGGTTTTCTGATAACGGTAATTGACAATTTATTGTTATTTTAGTAGCTCTCCGACTTTCTGTGTGGAGTTTGCATGTTCACCCGTGTTCGCGTGGGTTTCTTCCGGGTGCTCTGATTTCCTCCCACAGTTCAAAGACATGCAGGTCTGTTGAATTGTCTATAGGTGTGAACGTGAGTGTCTGTCTATCTGTGTTTGTCTGTCTGTCTATGTGTTAGTCACGTGATAGACTGGCGACCTCTGCCTTCCGCCCAATGCATGCTGGGATAGGCTTCATCCCCCGTGACCCTACATACAAAGAAGTGAGTATGGAAAATGAATGAATGAATGAATGAAAATTAAGTATTGGTTAAATTATTCAGTATATCAGTTACAGACCTCTTATTAACCATTTATTAACTACAGTAAACATCTGTTGCAACTTTATAATAGCCACCCCAAAAATGTCTATTGCTGTGGTTTTCCAAATAATGTATTATCCATTTACTAAGTATAATAAAGTTGCAACTTTATAAAGTGTATTGTTTCAAAAATGATTTGTTATTCACTAGCCAATACTTAGTGTAGCATGTTTTTATTTATTTTGGTCAGTAAATAGTCAATTAAATAAATCAGAAAGCCATTGTTATCATCTCTTACCTGTTATGATACAATATATAAATGATAAGCTGTTTTTTAATTACAGTAATGATCACATAACATTATTTATAGAATGTAATAATCTTTAAAAATATATATATTTTCAGTCCAAATAATGGGGAATCTGTAAATTGTTGAAATGATATAATTTCCCAGTGTGTGCAATGTCATTATGTTGTTTCTCCAATACAGTCAGTAGACCAGTATCTCAAGCAGGAGTCAGAATCTCATACATGTCATTACCAGTCTATGTGGATAGAACAGATAGTGTCAATTGCCAGACACTATAAATCATGCAACAATATTCTGTTGGAGCAAGATACACAATCATCTGATTACACTGTGTCTACTCCAACCCCCACGCCTCTCCGTTTCCCCTCATCCACCTCAGCTTCATCAAGGACTGTGATTGTCATTGCCTTCGAGCCTGAAGCGGAGGATTTGAGGGAGGGATTGAACTGTGCAAGCTTGGGGCAAAGTCAAGCCTCTCGGTGGAGACATGTGAAAGAGGAGGCCAGCTGAGATGAAGACTGGGGATACATTACTACACCACTGATAGCTGATGAATGAGGCTTGACACATATTGACAGGCCAAATTTGCAGCAAGCCTTGTAGGGATTGACACATTTGGGCCAGCAGCAACAGCTCTCTGAAATAGGTTAGGGGGGAAAATCTGTAAAAAGGTTTGTAAAATGGCTCAGAAATACAATAATTTGTCTTGGTTAAATATAGAGTTTAAAAGGCTATTAATAGTGAATTATATCTGCAGAAGATGATTACCTACCCTTATCAATTAAGACTGGCTCCACCAGAGACGTGACTAATTCGTTGCCTGTTCTCTGCAAGCCTCGTCTGAAACATTACCATTCAGAAAAGAGCAAGTATGCCCCTATACTATATATGCAGTGAATATAGTTTGTCTTTAAGTTGCAGTGCTCTATGTGACATGATTTTATCAGATCGTATCCCATTATGTGGACCATGTCCCCACAAACACTGTCAATAACAGGGCCGCTGACCCATAGCATTTCTTTATTCAAATAAAGAAACCACTTTGCTAAGGCAATCTGACACATAGGGTTTAAGAATTACATTTCCTTCTGAATTACTGCCAGCGCAGAGCCAAAAAGGATAAGATTCACCTGATAACAAGGACATAAACAATTCATAAGGAATCATATTGCATTCATCTTGAAAAATAACATTTGACAGGTTTTCTTGTAATAATTGTATTTTTTTGTCGTTATTATGAGAAAAAGGATCTCGTCATATCAACATGTTTTCTTGTTATCGTAATATTTTCTAGTCATTATCAGATATTTGTATCTTGTTATTTTGAGAGAAGCACCACAAGGCTGATTCACAGTGTCTTATTTGTGAGTTAAGAGACAATTTAAGGGGAAACCTAAATCTATTTCCAACAGCATACATTTAAACATAGATTTTTCACTTCAGCTATGTAGAATGACAAATGTTAACACCATCCAGTTACATTATGTTATATATCAATAACTATGACATATGTAGTCCCCATTAACTTATCAGTGTTACGTTACTGTAATTGAGTAGCTTTTTTGTGTAATTGTACTTTTTTGAGTATTTTTGAGTCAGTAATTTTAGTTTTACTTACATAAATTTTTACTAAAGTATTGTACTTAGCTACATGTTAAATCTCATCCAGTACAGAGTAAAAGTTTAGTGGACTTTCCTTTAGCATCAGAAACTGGACCAACCTAAATTGACAAATTGTGGAGCCATTCACAGTGAACGGTCAGTCAGCAAATAAGAGTAATCTGGCTTTACTTCGATTGTGCACTTTATTTTGTAATTTCCAAATTTCTAATTAAAATAATCGACGTTGAATTCTGTACTTTCATCCTTTTAGAATTGCATGGGAAATATCACATCTAACAACATGATTTTTTCTAAAAAAGTAAATCAGTAAATTAGCTACTTTTTACTTTATTTAAATAGATTTTTACACAAGTAATTTTACTTCTACTTAAGTAAAATATCAGCAACGTAACAGTACTTCTACTTGAGTAGGACATTCTAGTACTCTTTCCACCACTGGGCACAACTTTAACAGTGGGCCAGGCCCAAGTCAATTTCCTTGGAGAGTAGATATCCCCTTTAACCCAAAAGTATTGTTCATAGCTGTAAGGGTTGTAATTTTCCTGGCCCATTTTGAAAAGCCTCTCTCAATATGCTCACATTACCATTAGCCCCTGATTTGAGATAGAAAACGTTACCGGGCTAGGCAGGAAGCAATTCTCCCTTTATAGGACATCTGTCAAATTGGTGGTCCAAAATGATTTAGCCCTCAATATGATGTCACAAACTTGCAACCAAGGGCACAACAGATTGGTATTATTTCAACATGACACAGTATTGTGTATTTTTCACACATTGGACCACTATTTCTAAGTCAAAATCCCTTGGGGCTAGGCTAGAAGCAATTTATTTTGAAAACACACGAGTTTGTAGTTATAAATCAGTTGTCTCAGCAGCCCAAAATAATTTAACCCACAGAATGCTGACCTGAAAACACCAATAAGATTATTGTTAGTTATTGATATCTAACATAATTTAACTGAATGATGTTAAAATATAATATTCTACATACTGTAGCTGAAGTGACTGTATTTGGGTTAGAAATGGATTTAGGTTTCTCCCTGAATTTTCCATTAACTTGCACATAAGAAGCTGTGATCATTTTCTCATAATGAGAAAATATCTCATAATTAGGAAAAAAGATCTTGTGATTGTGAGTATCTGCAATCAGAAGGCTTAATTCGTAATTGCAGTATGGTGCCCCCTGTTGAAACAATCCGGCTTTGTTTACATAGGGATTTATTGGATTGAATAAATGTTATCACACTTAAATGTATTGTCTGATCTTTTGACATTAGGCTGACAGCATTGAGAAATAAACATGACGTTTACATGTATTTTGGAGTTGTCAAAGACATGCAAATATATGTGTTTGTGTGTAGTGTGGTGCATGGTGTGATGTATTATGTATATGATGCATGCAATGTATACTTGTATGGGGGCGGCAGTAGCTCAGGAGGTAGAGTTCCCACCCCGCAACTGCAAGGTCAGCGGTTCGAGTCCAGCTCCTCCCGGGAAGAAATCTGTCGTAGTGTCCTTGAGCAAGACACCTAACCCCGAATTGCTCCCGTTGAGCAGGTTGCTACCTTGCATGGCTGCCTCCGCCAACGGTATGACATGTAGGTCGCTTTGGATAAAGGCGTCTGCTAAATGCTGTAATGTAATGTCATGTAAAATGTTTGTCTGTTTATATTTGTTTGTGAACAATGGAGTAAACTTTGGCATTATGATGGGATAAGAAATAAAAATGAAGTAATTTACTATATAATAATCATAACATTATTAGATCCGTTTGTGTCAGCCTGATTGACTCCCTTTCTGATCACAGTTGTAGTCCCATGTAAGCGATACCTTGTACAAGAAGGAAAGAAATAGTGGGATATAAAGTAAGTGTCAATCCCTCCCTGGTTATTGCTCATAAAATTGTTCTGGGAAGAGGCCAGCTTTTTTTTTTACATAAGCATTACATTTTGTAAATGTATTTTCAACGGTCAAAGTCTATTTTCTGTAAAATACTGATGAAAATCACAGAAAAAAAAAAAACCTCCAAAAGGTAGCTCAACAAATTGACCAACAAATAGTCTCAAGGATAGTGGTAATTTAACAATCCGAGCAGCAGAATGGAACTGAATGAATTAAAGTTTAAAACCACGGCAATTGTAGCAATTTTAAAGTCAATTGGAAGTCGATCTGTGAAATGGCCTGCAAATAGCTTTTGAAACAACGGACATATTGATCTAAACTACACCGTTCAATGTTTGCTGCTTTCGACTGACCAACACTAAAATATTCTGTTATGATTTATATGTTGATGATCTTCAGGCTGGAAGCGTCTAATGACCCCTTTAGGGAGAAAGTGGAAATCTTATTTTTTACCGTCCTACCTTCCGCAGCATAGCCTAGTTAAGATGCTGCACTTCTGTCTCCTACTAATGGACTCAGCCTGAGCCCATAGGCCCTATCCGGTACACAGTGACACGGAGGGAGATACAGACTAGGATATATTGTTAGCTTCTGTTATGAGCTGTGGGCTG
>OMOT01003402.1:9687-25092 GCA_900312575.1 Acanthochaenus luetkenii
CATGTGTGTGTGTGTGTGTGTGTGTGTGTGTGTGTGTGTGTGTGTATTGCGTTGTGCTGTAATTCACCGCCCAGCATGCTTTGAAGTGCCCAAACCAGATGGACGAAGCAGTCCAATTTGTGTTGCTTGGACAGGACGTCACTAATACAGAGGAAAATACACCCACAACTACATGTCTAAAATTCACAATACATTTTCTTCATCCATTTTCCAGTCACGTTCTCCCACCGCAGTGTCAGAGACCGCTTAGCCGTCAAGGTGTAGATATTGGTAAAGGTAAACACAGGTACTCTCTGTATAACTGTTAGTATTACAGAGTTGTTCATTATTACCATTCTATAATCTGATGACAATGGAGACAAGTATGTGAAATGTTGACATGGCTGGCAAAAATACAAATCTGAGGCTTAGACTTGGTTCACAGGCTGTCTAGATATACATGCGGTGGATGGGACTCTCTGGTCCAGCAGCTCAATGTGTGGAGCATGGGAGTAACAGGCTTCAGATCATTACATTACGAAAATGACTTTTTCACCTTGTTACCTAATTTTCCATATCATAATATACACCCAGTTAACAATAAATGACAAAAAAATGCACATCTGTTTTGATTTTCTTGTGTTTCTATATCAAAATCCTATTACTTTAACTTCGTGGAAAACACTGTGGCCTATATAGATAAAACTCACCGGCAGGGTTAATGACATGGTACTCAACTCAACTCAAACTTAGTTATAAAGCACATTTAAAAACAACCATGGTTGCCCAAAGTGCTGTACAATATAGGCATAGTAGTAGGTAATAGGGATATTCCCCCCTCCCCCACCTCTCAGTATCTATGTTTCCATCCAACTTTGGAGCAAATGTTAAGTGAGCTTCAGAAATGTCGCCAAAAATGTAATGCTAAGTGCTAAATGATTAGTACTTGTTATTGTTCTTTATTACATGGCTTTGTTGAATACTGAATTCTGATTGGCCAATGAACGCATTCTGAGGTCTGTTATTTCTGAATAACAGATCACTGTTTCACATCTACTCATATCACTCTGCAGTCAAGAAGTCTGGTCCATTTTATTGATTTGTAATCAAATTGACTCGCAAGACCTTTGCCTCACATCGGAGTCTTGAATCACTCTGTCAGGGCTTATTCGGCCACTGTACATTACCTCTTACTTAGTGTCGGCTTGTGTTTTTCATGCCGTCTGAAGACAAAAACAAAGAAATGCACGTAGAAATATTCGAATTCACCAACTAATGGCCGTACAACCACGATGGGCGGTATTGAGGACATTTTAGCTAAATCTGTTTCCAGGTAGCTCTTACATCTTAACTCAAATAAAAATGATTGGACGGAAACCCAGCTCATATGTATCTATCCCGTTTCTTACTGGATGTTGTCTCTTATACAATCCATGTTACCTCTAACAACTAACACGCCCTGAATGTGAGTGTAGAGTAGAGTTGAAGTATTCATAAAGGTGGCTCTCTTTTTTTCTTCCACTTAGATGCAATCAGCCTTGCAGGGCTGCTGGAGAATGAGTCTTTTGGCTCGGCTCAATTTCTGGAATGGCTTGAGTTGATCCATTTGAATAAGTGCTGGAAGTAAAGGAGCCATACTTCCTCTGGTGCTCTTAGTGTAAATTACCCAGCAGGCTCTCTGCTCTCACACTGAAGCTTCCTCTGTAATAATAGGCTGCTGGTCCTGCTGGTACTGAGGCTATAGCTTTCCCTCTCAGCAGACCAGGCTTGTGTACGCAATATAGACGTGCACACACACACAGACAATGGCTGCATGTGATGTACAAACGTACTGTATAAACCACAGACTTTGAATTGGATAGAACGGACATCCGCATTCAAATCAACGTTCCAGGATGGTCGGAGCCATTTTTGGTACACATAAAAATGGCCGCCGCTCCGACCACCCTGGAACGTTGGGCTGGCTTCCATATAAACCGACTGGCAAGTCACTGAACAAGGCTACTTATGGATTGTTGGACCGATTTGGGTTTAATATCTTTATATTACTGTTGGTAAGTCGTCACATTTGATTTCTTCAACGATAATCTTGTAACGTTACACAGCTAACCATTTTTAGTTCAGGCTACAGCCACAGTGTGACACACTTTACGGCCTTACGGCCCAGACTTCCGCTGTTACCATAGCAACTAACCCTTAAAATGCCATAGGCACCATACCCCCCCTCCCAAACATAGATACTTACCTACGCACGCATGCATTTGTACAATCACACACACATATACTGTATCCATACACACACAGATACAGAAAGACTCCACAAAACCACACACACACACAAACACACACATATGTGCATGCTTACATGTGTGTGTGTGTGTGTGTGTGTGTGTGTGTGTAAATGTTTAGGGAGAACATGGCTGAGACGGACTGATCAATGCCGAGTCTGTTCAGACAGCAGCAGCACATGTACAACATCCACATGGAAGACATTACGTTCCCCTGCTACTGGTCCAGCCAAAGTTTCAGTGTGATTATTATCCTGAGCGTGTAGCACAGGAACCCTCAGCTAATCTCTCTGTTCCTCCCAGGCAGCATGCACAGTGTTTCAGACTGCCAATGCTGGTGGCATACAGATGCTCAGTAGAGCATCCAGGTCAAGCAAAGGTGAGTTGTGACTGGAATGAAACAACAAAACAATCAAACTCTTTTGGCAGGTATAATCAGGTTAGAACCACCTAAACTTATTTGCAGAAACCTTTTTAGGGCTGACATTAATCTGTTTGTATATAGTACAATCCAACTGATGTGTTGCCAATTGCTGCTGTAACACCTGAATTTCCCCTAGGGGATCAATAACGTGCATCTAATCTAATCTAATCTAATGTAAACTATATGAAGATAATGCACTTTTCTTTACAGATGCTCACAACACTTTTTCCAGTTACAGTTCGTCACTTCCTGTGCGGCGAGACAATTTCCCCACCACATGGACTTGCATGAGCAAAACCAGGAAGTCTGATGCATCGCTGAAGTGTGGGTTTTCTTTTAGGGTACATAGGGTGCGTTCTGAAAGCGCAGGGGCACCCCCGGGGTGCTCTCTGGTCGTTCAGAAGTTCAGAGCGTCCCCGTTTGAAAATTCTGAGTGTTGTGCTCTGGGAGAGTCACTCTGACTGAAAAGACGCTTTATCCGAGCGTCTGAACATTGCAGTGTAAAAATGACGGAGGAAGTCGTTGCAAAATGCGATGGTTGCGGCCTGATTGGTACTCTAGCCAGTATTATTCAACACGGTATCTACGTGTAACAAAACATTGTCGTCTTCGCTGTCAATAATATTGTCGACAACAGCTGCAAAATTGTTGTCCTCCAGCGAAATGATGGTAATGTTATCGTTGGTGTCGGCCATGTTTACAGTTAGTTTGTAACGGCTTTTAACCGACCGTTCGTAAATCAACTGAAATCAGAGTATTTGCGAACGCACCCGTAGATAGAAAATATGGCAATATTGTTTCATGAAAATTGTACATAATTTAGTGTTTACATGTATTTTCAGTTAGTTCGGATCTTTTCTACTATTATAGATGTTTACATTTCATTCTGATTACAATCTGATGACGCAACATTTTCTGGTTCATGATTCCCAGTAAGACACATGGTAGATGCACTGTTTACTCCCAGTATTGATTTACAATTGACAGAGCGTTTCTCTGTTACTGCTCTTAGCCAACGGTCGGCTCTACATGGTGTGGTGGTTTGGAGTCCTAAGACGGGCGAAGCTGTGGTCTGAGCCGTCAGTTGGGATTGAGTAATATTATACTGCGGTTTATGGGTTGAAAAAGTCGATCCCAAGTCATTTTCCAGTAATCTTCTTGTGAGTGTTTTTGTGTGTCGGCAACATTGAGAGTCACAACTACAGTAGATGCTGGTCACTTTTTCACATTGACTACTGGTAAGTAATTTTAAATGATATGCAGTCAAGTCTGGTGGAGTCTTGTGGAGGAGATCTGTACAAGTTACATGAAATATGTTATATTGAGTTAATGGCGGTTGAAGATGGATGGATGGAGTTAATGATTTTTAAAACTCAGGAACCTATTGACCATATAATACTTTTGTTTTCTTCTAATATGTCTTCTTACTTTGGACGAGTGGTTCTCAATCCTGCTCCTCAGCACCCAGAGCGCTGCTGGTTTTCATTCTAGCCATCTAACCAGGCACTGGTTTACACCATGGGTTGCCAGGCGAATGCAATTAGCTGTAATTAAATAGCTGGTAGGATAGAAAACCGGCAGCGCTCTGAGTTCGGAGGACGAGGATTGAGAATTACTGCTTTGCATAATGCTAGTGGCCTACTGTCACTCAACATAGTGCATTTAAATTGTTAGCATGCCGCAGCCAATGATCTAGTGAGGACACGTGGATGATTTTGGTGTCCGATGGGCCAGTTTCCCCCCAAAACGTGGTGTGTTTCTATAGCCATGAAACCATTACGCTCTAGTGTTAATTGAGAGCCTATAGTCTTCCCTGTATGGTCTCAGTCTGTGTCTACTCATAATTAGAATTCAAACAGGCCCACCGTCGTTAAAGGAAAGCTCTGGGGTACATTTGGATATAATTCATGTTCTCCGCAATTTGCAAGACTCCATAAATGAGCACAGCGGGGCTCCGACTATATTTTCTCTTTGTTTCAAAGGGCTGACAGGTTGTGAGAATAAATAGAGCAGACTCCACACCTCAGGAGACTCTCTGGGCCTTCTGGAGTCTCCAACGCTAGTTTATCACTAATAAACAGTTAGGAGTCCCCGTTTCCCTCCATCCTTCCCTCCTTCACTCCATCTCTCCATCTCTCCACAGGCAAAGATGAATCATTAAGCGTGGTTGTCCACAAACTGAGGGAGGAAAAGAGAGAGTTACACACCTCTATACAGAGACACCATTTTCTCTTTAGAGAGACCACTCATTCTGACCTACACAAATCGGAATGCCGATGTGGTGAGATTGCCCTTGTTTCCAATGCAAACCAACTTATTTCAAGATTTTCTACTTGAATTGATTGAGGGACATTATCTTGATACTAGTGCAGTGAGATATTGACACTGACAACAGGTGAAACTGCATTAGAAACATTTGAAATTATTTCACCCCATTTGGCTGATGTTAAGACTAAATGACTTTTAAGATTGTTTTGCAGCGCGTGAGCCAAGTTACCATTTCAACCTGCGAAATTGTCCCTTTGTGGGAATCTTATCCCAGAAAAGCAAACCAAGGCACCACTCGATTGTGAAAAATAGCAGTTTATACAATTGCCATCTGTGTCACAGGCCCTTTTCTCATTTTGTGCAGCCATGTCTCCAGTGACAGAGCAAGCCTGGATCAGGGAAATCAATTGGCAAGCAATACATGTGTGTGGGTTAACGCCTGAGGGTTTGGAATGTCCAGGTCCAGGGTGAGCAGTGACTACGCCATACAGTTGGACCATTTGAACTGCCGGTAGAGCTGAACTGGTTTTTGGAGGAAAGGAACTGATTCTGTATTTACATTCTGCATTTTAAACATTCAGGTGACGCTCTTACAATAAGTGAGCAGGTAGGGCTTCAGTGCCTTGCTCAATGACACTTTGGGCACATTTTGGCTATTGCGGAGTTTGAACCTGTGACCTTTCAGTGACAGGATGGTCTCTCTAGTCACTCTGTTGCCACATATGCCACAACATCTACATGTAAATAATGTTTGGCTTGATACATGTGGGAACTTTTTTCAAAACAGTATAAATTGCAGGTTAGGGTGAATTCAGTACAAAATGATCTGCACTGATCTGCTTTTCCCCCCCCGAGGAGCACAACAACCAAATGGAATGGCGCGCTAATGTCGTATCTTTGAAGCCGAGCGAGAAAGCGTAATGGATGTTTCGGGCAGAGCATCACTTAGGCGTCTCCACCACCGTGTGTGTGATTTCCTCAGAGCTGCTCTCCACTCTGGTCCAACTCTGCTCTCTGGTCGACCCAATGGCCCCCGACCTTCCACCTCTGTCCATCACAGCAGCCGGTGTTATGACGGATGGTTGTTTTCCCGGAGTTATAGGCTCCCTTCTCTGGCTCACAGGTGATTTACTCAAGAGAGACACTGGTAAATAACATAGCGCTTTGCAGTCCTGAAGTCTGACTCATGCTGTTTTTTTAGTTTTCTCCTCCTCTTTTAAAAGAGCCAACAGAGAGGCGTAAGAAGGGAAGGAAGGGAAGGAAGGGAAGGAGTGAAGGAGTGAGGAGAAAGGACATCAGGGCGTCTGTCCCCCCATCTGTACTGCTACTGCTAAATGGGGTAATACACAACGTTCATTAGAAAAAATACCTCTTTCATTGTATTTCTAAGAGAACGGTCCTCATTGCCACCGCAGTTTCTCTAAAAGATGTCCTCACAGAACCTAAATAGATTAGATCGCCCTGATAGCAAATGAAGCCGTTGCGGACGGCTGCAGCGTTGTAACGTGTCTGAAATGAGAGGTACATTTCACATTCGCGGACCACCAACAGCCTATCGGACCTGAGTGCCGAGGTAGGCATCAATCATTCGGGCTGCGCTGCCTCGTGTGGTAGCTCCTCTATAGCAGAGGGAAAGGCTTCGACAAAGGCCCATTATTCAGTAGCTCATCTCCTGTCGCGTCACACATCACCTGTCAGCCGGTCGGCCAGCCTCATGTCCCGAGGTCGCCGATGGTCATCACTCACATCGCCGTCATCAGAAATCACATCATTACAGCCGGTCCTAGGCTTTGTGTTGATCTCTCTGTCTGTCAGGGGGCTATTGGATGTCACTCAGCCGTACAGGATGGTACCAATTAAACTAGAAAGGTTCAATGGATTTGAAGGGGTCTAAGAGAAGGCCAACAAGGCGTCAATTGTAGGTAATAAGTACAATTATGATGACTGTTTCCTTGCATGAATGTGAAAATCTGTACGATGACTTGTACAGAAAGGGGGTCTGAGAAAAGTCACGGAGGGACAAGTGGAGATATTTCAATTCTAAAACTCCTAACGGCCGTCAGTTGATGGCAGCTTGGCCTTTGTAAGTGGAAGGAGGGGGACTGTTTGTTTCTTATTTCACAGTTACCAAATGTTTGTGTGCACCAGTCTGTGGTTTGTCTATGTGTGGATTAGGGTTCGACCAGTGTGGGTTTTTGAAGGCCGACACCAAAGAAATGATTTTTCCGGGGGGAAATGAAAGTGTGACGTGCCAAAGGCGGGTGGGATTCAAATGGAATTTCTGATAAGGTGACATTTAGAGAAATCTCAACTCCATCTCCTTTGAACAAAAATGCTTTATCTTGATCCCATAAAAGAGACGGGCTAGTTTAGCTCGGAAGTTATGACGTATGGCTGTACTGCTAACAGTGTGAGATTGTAATAGTGTGAGAATATATTGTCATGTACAACTCATTTTTAAATTTAGTAGAGTAGAGTTTAACCACCTTTTTCAGTTGACGATAAAAACTTAAATAAATTCATGTTATCCATCAAATGAAGTAGTATTAAAATGATCTAAGTGGTACGAGTAAAGGTTTTTTGTTTTTTAAAGGAAAAGAAAAGCACAAATGAACGCTTTTCTGAAACTATAATAGATTTTTGGTGGGTGTGACGCCCTATGATGATCACTGACTATAGGTCACAGTTCACCCTCCTTTTTATTTACCACTACATCACTGATTAGACCTAACAGTTGCCATGGAGAAACATGCAATAAGCTGGTGTTCCTCTCCCTTTCAAACCACATAGCTCTAGGATCCCTTTCTCCGCCTGTAGACAGTGTCTGCCCTGTTGTCGATAGGTAGTGACGGAATATGTGCCGTGTGGGAAGGAGGATCTCAGCTGTTTCTTCCTGGAGGACTCATCTCCCTCCTATTCCGGTCCTAGTCGAGCCTCAATACTACCCAGACCTCCCTTTCCCTTTGGCTGCCATTACCCAAACCCAAGCTCATTTGTTCCCCCCAATAGACCCGCGATCTGCCCTTTTGTTCAGGCCCCAACCTCCCATTCAGGAGAGCAGACAAAAGAGGAAAAGACACAGGCCTGAACCCTTTGCCCAGACAGACTGTGGTAAAGCGACCATAAAGAGATGCTGGGCTTGAATGGAACTGTGCTGTGGCGGGGATCTCTAGCTTTAACTATAGGTTCTGTCTGTTACGACGTCCTCCCCTATCCCCCTATCTGTCAGAAGAGAAAGGTTCGATTGTAGCGCGATACCTCTCCGTCTTTTTTATTTCTTTGACTTAGAGAAGACGGTGTCTAGTGTGTGAACCCTGTTCTATTGTGCGTAAGCAACATTGAGGAATTTAAAAGATTTTTGCTGTAATTCACAGACGGTGGTGCGACTTGCTTCTGATAGTAAAATATAAACTCTGGATCCATGTTGTCAGATGGAATCCTGAGCTTATGCTACTGTTGTGGCACAAATCACATCACATTCAAAACCACAAGCTACAGTATATATATTACTGTAGCTTGTGGTTTATAGCTGGTAGGAATACTCTGAACTCCACGACATGTTAATCTACAAAGGAATAAAGCCTGGCAAATACCTGTGTAACATTAATAGTGAGCTCGGGTTCAGCTAGGAGACAACGGGTGGGATCTGCCATACTGTTCCATACAGGTTCATCTGCGGAGCTTAAAATAGAGGAGATAAGGTGAAGGTTTCAGGAGGCATCCATGCTGTTAAACATCATGACAGAAACGGTTGTGGACTGATACATATGTGTTCCACATAGCAATCAGGAGTGGCGAGTCGTCATCTGTGCATTTGGAAATGATGCAAAAATGACGATACTTACAAAATTATATTGGCATGAAAGTAACCACCTTCAAGTAAATAACATCCTGGTTTACTGTTAAAGATCCACTATGTAAGATTTTCATTTTAAAATAAATGTTTCTTTATTTTCAATCAAAGTAAGATGTTGGGGCTAAACAAGAGAAAATCCACCCATCAGCGATGAATGAATCTTCCTGGTTTTACCCCTATGAGACGATATGGTCATGATTGACCAATGACTGTAAATCTGCTCCACCCACAGGAAATAACAAATTGAATCTTAAGAGCGAAATACAAAACCGTTTTCTAAACAGCAGCGAGCGAGCGCTCCGTCCAGAGAAAGCTGGACTCACCAACGATTGGCTGAACTTCTTCACCACCTCCACTAGGGATGCAATGGACGATATACAATGTTATTGCGGATCACGATAAAAAACGCTCACAATAAGTTGATGGATTTCCATTATCAGGATAATCGGGATAATCTCGAATATCGTAAATTGCACAATTGAACATTCTGGCATTCTTGCACTTCATTCTATCTTGAAAAGGACTGAGGTTTGGTTTGACACGTCTCACTCTCTAGGCCACAAGGCTAGCAGCACTGTTTGATGACAGAAAGGTGCCACGGTGTTCTTCAGGTTTTTTATTAAAATGGGTCCAAAGTAGTACAGTAAGACTCCATGACACAATTCCAGTTGGACTCGATTGATTGATTGATCTTATTTATGGATATAGAAGACAATATGAAGCATCCAAGGGATTACATGTAAAAGTGAGAAACTTATTTCCAACCTGGTCCCTATGTTGATCTTGACACATACGACATACATCTGTAACTTTTCTTACATTATTATTGTGATTTATTTATCTTCACAACAATCGCCCCTCACGTACACATATCCATTCACCAAAACAGTTTACCCCCGACGCTATTTTGAAAGGGCTCTGTTACGGCACCTTGGCTTAAGCGCTGCCCCCGACTAGTATTGATTCAAAGATACAAACAGCCCGGAGCGTTTTTTCCCCCCTTGTCCCACAATGACAGTGGGCTGTGCCAGACCTTTCTCCTGCGCTGGCACAATGCTGAGGAGAAAGGTCTGGCCAAGCGGGGCTAAGTCGATCCTTAAGAAACTCTGAAGTATTATTTTGCCATTTGTAAATACAGGTGTACTGTTTGTTGCCTATTAGTCCTACAGGAGGATGGATGAGTTGAACGATGAGTCTTTTAACTAGGGATGGGACAATACCCGGTGTTACTATATATCGCGATAAAAAACTATAACGGCCCTACTTTTTATTTCCATGACCACCGCGATAACCGAAGACTTGTTTGGAGGCCGAATAACAAATGCAAACACACAGCACAACCCCGGGTCTATTGAAATAGTTATATTCATGTTGCTGACTGAGTTAAAGTGGATGCAGACCAGTAGCATTTGTTTATGAGACTCGTTTCACTTCATTTATTATGACTTAATTCATGCTGTTATTTGGATTTGTATGTGTTTAATACTTTCATTACAGTCTTTATAAGCATTTTACAATTGTGTTTTTTAAGAAAAAGTCAAATATTTTACATTAACATGTGTTTTACGAAAGAGAAATGTTTTGAGATTTATATGATAAATTAGTTTTTCAAGTACCGTAATTGAAGCATATTACAGTATTGTTTTTAAGGTTATCATCTTATTGATAATTATCGGAATAATATTGTATATCGAAGTTAATCATACTATAACATTTTCATATTGGCACAGGCATACTGGGTTGACTTAGGTGTCCCAATGGGTTTCTGTGGCTTCTCCCTGTCACCCCTGGGTGAAGCTTGGCTAAGGTTAGGTGTCAGGGGTCATTTCTCCCAGGAGGTCCCCAACTCTTACTTGCCTCGGACACATTCCACTGTGTACAGCTATTTTAAATCTGATACACTTTTGTTTCTAGACACATTCCAAACTCAAATTTTCACCTGCCACTACAGATCAACCTATATACATTAGAGAAATCCAACTTCAGAACGAACCAGTCAATTTAACGTGCATAAAGAATTACATGTGGATTCTTCCCAAAACTATATTATATACATTGTGAGTATGAAGTTGTCAAATATTTATTGATATACAGAATGAAATTAAAAGCATTTTTACTGTAAATTGGATTCTCATATAGTCCAAATTAGTTACGTTCTGCTGTATCCATAGGTTTGTCTCATAGACCTTTGAATCTTTTAACCTTAAACGTAACGTTAACTTCATTTATACACCACTGATCCACAAAAACAGAATAGAAAGTCCTGCAGACACAAACTCACCTTTGCACCAATTTAGCGTATCTATACTTTGGTCTTTCAACCATTCAAGAGAAATGCATGACTTCATCGTTTGGATGATTTAAACATGGCTTCCTGTTGCCCAGTTAGGTCCCCGCAATAAAGTTCTCACTCAACAGTCACTATCTTTACTCCCTGAATACCGTTTGCTGCAGAGTCTTTTGTGGACAGCTGGTCAGGAGGAAATGGTTAACTTGTCTTGACATGTTCTGTTAGACCTCTGTTTGTTTATAGAGGGGTGGGGGTGTTCACTGTCTGATGGTTAAAATGGACCATATATTATAAAAAGAAAAACACACAGTGGAATAATTGAGAGGTTGATGTTTATTTCTTAACACGTGTCCTATAAATCAGTCTGTGGCGTAAAAGGTTTGGATATAAAAAGATTCTATAAGCACCATTCTTTCTTCGTACTTTCATACGGACATGGGTCATGTGTGTCACGTGCTGTATCGCATGTGCGCTGTCGGCTTTGATGGTTGGAAGCAGGCAGCGGTCAAAGGAACGGGGTACCAACTGTAGCAACACAAAAGGTGGGTGGACCATGCTTACAGGGGACAAAGGTCAGGACACGCTGCACAGATACACGGCCTCGACACCCGTGTTGAGGACATTTACTGGCGTTTTATACAGATGGACGCAGCAGTCGCATCTGTGTGTGGTCCAGGACAGCAGCCCCCCCTTCTGCCGTGGCATTGCAATGCTTTGTCCAGCCGAGAAATGACATGTGCAATATGAACAAAAAACCTGGGCGAAATACACACTCAGTACTCAGAGCGTGCAAATCTGCTCATGCGCATGTCATTTCTTTCAGATATGCTTTTGTTAACCTTTATTGATCCTGCAAAGCTTGACTCCCATACGCTTTCCCACCCTCTTTTTCCGAGCCAGTCAGGGATTCCAATAAATGACCTTCAGATCACAAGTACTTCCTTTTACAAATATGATCCTAATAGCTAAACAAGCTGCAGAAATGTGAGAGAGAAAGTCTTGGTTCTTTTGCGCCCCTGCAAACCTCCACGAAAGCTATCGTGAGTTATGAATTATGGATCACTGCTAATAGTCTGTTTCTCCCTTGTTTAATTGATTGTGGCCACGGGCTTATTGCTGATGGATGATTTTACTTGCCCTCCCTAGCCCAGCGCTAACTGACATTATACCTCCCATCACCGTGTTATTGTCCCATTATTGCATTAGAGCGGCATGGACTCCTGTAGACTTGGGTGGAGGAGGCCGACCGGGTCTCCGTCCGAGTGACCCTCCCCGAGGACTTAACCCACGCCGTCCCGCCTCGCTGCTGCATAATGGATGAAGGACAGACATTGGGAGGGAGGGAAGGAATGGGAGCAGGGCCCTTATTACCGTGCGATTCATTTTTAATGAGGTAAACAGGTCTTTCCAGGTCACCTGTGAGCGCGCACACACCCATGGCGGGTGGTGTGTCTTCCCCATCGGCTGCCTTACTGCTGCCCGCTTTGACATCCTCCACGGCTACAGGGGCTCCATAGTATAATTAGGTCTCACTGTCATTGACAGGACGTGTCTCACTTCCCACAGAGTCCTTTCCTTCAAGCTGGATGCCACCAATTATACAGTGGCAAGAAGACCTTCATATAAATGCTCCAGGCAACCTTTGCCTCCGTTTTTCTCTCACTACCGCCAGATTAAGTTTTCCAACATACCACCATCACAATTAAGATACTCTACATTATTTGATAATTGATTTCATTTGCAGCTCATAAATTACATTTTGAATGGGTTGTGTAGGGGGAAAGTGTTTTTGAATATAGACTGTACTCTTGTCGTTTCTCTGGACGTGTTTCCAACCTCATGCAACACGCTATCAACATTTGTGTGTCAGAGCTGTAGTTGCCCTCTCGCTCTACTCGGCATGTTATCGGAGCATTTCTCCGGGCGTGTCTATGTTAAATGACAGCCGATAAACCTGAACATCGCTGTGCACTGATGGAAATAAAATGGGCTCCCTCAAGCAAGTGTCTGGTTCCGCACTGACGGAAATTGGATGACAGGGAAAGGATGTGCATGCCGGTGTCATCTGGGAAATCAAACCTGCTCATTGAGTTGCTCTGAAAGACGCTGAACAGGTATGCCGTCGCAAACGGGGAGATGGAGAACTCCCACAGCAATTCTCTGTGAAGCCTGGCGATGCCGTGAAGGAGAGAGAGAGAGAGTGCGACAGGAAGGTGAGAACAGGAACAGATGGAGAGACACTGGGACTCTGCATTTACAGTCGTACTCAGGCGCTATACATAGCCGCGCTTTCCGACCATCATCTCTTAAATGATATCATTACAGCCAGGAGTCATTAAAAAAAAGATCTCTTTGCCCCGGACTGTATAGATTTCCTCCCCCCCCCTGGGGAGTGGGGATGAAAATTAATTTAGGGCCCCTCAAGTCATTGAATATGCTTTTTATCACCCGATAGCTGTGCTACATATGTGCCATTGTGCTGTATATAGGATTAGAGAGGATCTTTTCTGCCTGACTGGCTACTGGCTCTCGGGAACAAGACAAGGATCATTTCCCCTGCTGAGAAAAGCCCCTCTCACTCAGCCTGGCAGAAATGCTTACCACTGGGGCTGGGTTGAAAAAAAAACCAATTTGTCCGATTCAAATTGATCTTCATTGGAATGATCCAATATCGATTCATAAAATCTATATATATATATAATAGCTAACAACCTCTATCCTATAAAAAATTAATTAATATCATTATCATGAAAACATTTTTTTTAATTTCAAGACTTTCAAGACATTCATTGTGCTTGATGTTGCCCGTAACCCTAAATGTAACAATATTTATTCGGCTAATCTGATGTACTACGCACATTTTGATCACACAATGAGGCAGATGGGCTACAGCAGCAGAAGACCACACCGGGTGCCACTCCTGTCAGCTAAGAACAGGAAACTGAGGCTACAATTCGCACAGAATCACCAAAATTGGACAATAGAAGATTGGAAAAAAACGTTGCCTGATCTGATGAGTCTCGATTTCTGCTGCGACATTTGAATGGTAGGGTCAGAATTTGGCGTCAACGTCATGAGAGCATGGATCCATCCTGCCGTGCATCAGTGATTCAGGCTGCTGGTGGTGGTGTAATGGTGTGGGGGATATTTTCTTGGCGCACTTTGGGCCCCTTAGTACCAATTGAGCATCACAGCCTACCTGAGTATTGTAGCTGACCATGTCCGTCCCTTTATGACCACAGTGTACCCAATATTCTGATGGCTACTTCCAGCAGGATAACCGACACATCTGCAGCGTGACGCTATCTTGTCAATGTGGACCAAACTTTCGGAGGAATGTTCCCAGCACCTTGTTGAATCTATGCCATGACGGATTGAGGCAGCTCTGAAGGCAAAAGGGGGTCAAACCCGGTACTAGCAAGGTGTACCTCATAAAGTGGCCGGTGAGTGTATATCAAGTAGAGAAAAAGCTGTTTGGGTTCTTTTATTTGTCAAAAGCGTCTTGATCGTTCCCCATGCGAAGCTCAATCATCATCATCACCAATCTGAGGGTCAAGTGTATTAAGCGTCACGCCATTCTCCATTTTGGCTCTCATGGAAGATTTCACGATGCACATCTCTCCGGCCTTTGAAGTCACGTGCTTTTCCCCCCTTGGAACGAGGGGTGGATGTGGCGCAGATTACCCCCGAGCTCTTTGTTCCTGTGTTTACTTGAAGTGAGTCTGCCTGTTTACATAAAATTCGTACTGCAGAACGACTGGTAATTGCAACCAGGATACCTACAGTACCTTGAGCAAACTCTAATCAAGATGCTTAGCGACAAGATGCGGTGCATCAGGTTTCAGACTCTTGATAGCCATGGCAAGAGCACCCAGTGGAAGGACGAGTAGAGTCAATGGGAAGGAACCCATCGCCTGGATGCTTCATCGCCACAATCATCACAATCACGTCGGTCAGCAGCACCCCAGCAAGCGTTTGTCGGACGGTGACATGCAGGAGGTGGCCAAGTTCAACGGCAACTCAAACGAGCACAACATGTGTACAACATACTACAAATTCATATTAAAACAGCTTCGGAAGCTGTCTTGAGATTATATCAGAAAGATATTTAGGACCCGATTTCACAACATGTGGCATCTAACTTTTGTTTTGTCGCTACACTTGATATGGCTGTTCTTACATGCTATGTTCATGCCGGGCCTACCTCCACTCATATCTCCCTTTCCATTGGCTCGCTTGCTGCAATCTGTGGCTAATGGTCCACCACCCCCACCCCAATTTTCTGTCCCACTCTCTCTCT
>OMOT01003412.1:2135-12177 GCA_900312575.1 Acanthochaenus luetkenii
CAGATGAAAAGAAGTCCAGTCAAGTTACAGGCTACAAGGAGGAGAGTGAGAGCGACGGGAACTTTCCCCTTCAGATCCCCCCAAAAGTCTTACCGTTGGAGTCGGGTGGCGGGAACAGATGCCGCTCCGGTGACACGTTCCCCGGATAAAAGGTGTACGATCCCCGGTGTGACGACGGGCAGCGGGACACACGCTGCGCTGCGCGTCCGAGTCTCCGTTCCGAGAAGCGCAGGGAGAGGGACTGACGAGCCGCTCTCACCACGACGCGGTTTGGAAAAGCCCCTGGTGGTGATGGAGGGAACTCACACGTGAAAGGGCGGACGAGAGAGAGAGAGAGAGAGAGAGAGAGAGAGAGAGAGAGAGAGAGAGAGAGAGAGAGAGAGAGAGAGAGAGAGGGAGAAAGAGAATGGAGTAATGATAGAAATGGGGCAGTGCGGACAGAGGGGAGGGGAGGGGAGAAAGGGAAGGATGCAATTAATGCGATGTACTTTGTCAAATTAATGGATTTAAAATAGAATCCAGTTGTAGTCCAGATGCATCTCATCGTCTCTGGGATTCTATTCTTCTGGGGGTCTGACCCCACTTATTAAGACCTGGACCCCCCCAAAAGAGGTAACATGTATATATTCTTCTTACATGTCATCTTAAAAATATTACAATATATGTCCCATATTCATGCCTGGAAAAACTCTTACAATACTATTCCAGAAACCCCTAAAGTGGACCATACCATTTCTTAACCTTGATGCTAGTTGAACATCTCGTCTACATCATTACTGAGCCTTGCGTTAGTGATGGGTGATACCCAAAACAAAATGTTCTATACCGATACCTATATTTTATGTAACAATTTTATGGATACGGATACTGATACTGATCATTACTTTTTAAATGATTATTATGAAATTATTACTGTACATTGACAAAATGTGAAATATGATATTGTGACGATGTTGTATTAGGAACCTACTGAAGTTGACCAAATAATGAACACTATTTGTATTTAGGCTTTAAAGTAGTCTATTACTGCATTAACAAAGGGGTGTATATTTCATATGAGTGATAAATGGGTCTCCTGCCTCCTGTCTGTCTGACACTGGGAGGTGCAGGTGACTTGGTTTTCTGGGCATCTTGTTGTTGTCGCTCCACTTCCTTGTAACTTTCGGGATTTGTGGTTTTTAAGTGTTTACACAAGTTGCTAGTATTGCACCACACCACACTATGTTTCCGGTTGGACTCACTTCCTGACTGAATAGAAGGAAGGAGGGTGCATGCAATTCATGCTTCACGTGGGTTTCGCCGATCACGTGATGTGCGCCGGCAGTGTCCTAGTTCTCACCCGTCTCAGCCCTGTTGCTATTCATTGGCAGAAACGTAATATGCACTACGAAAAGTGCAGAGGAGAAAAGGGAGTGACACAACCTCGTTTTGGATTAAAAATAACTTTGAATTTGATACTTTTCAAAAGGAAACGAGTAGTATTTCACTATCACAGTGCCGATACCACAGTATTGACCCGCCCATCCCAAGAGCACGTACACTTTACTGAGACCTGTAAGAATACACCCTAAGCCTACCATCTCAGAAAAGCACATTTATCGTGGTTTTTCCAAAGCATTTACGATTGCCCAATAGACTTCTATTGTAGCCCGATAACAAACTGTTAGAAAGACACTGAACCGAAATGATGGTCTCTATGTGTCAGTTGCATGGTAGAAAGAGCCACGTGTTTCTCACTTCTCAATTTAGAGTGAAATAGGAGTCACTTGATCTTATCCATTCATTTTGCTATTGGGACCAGTACGGGATCTGCAATGTGGAATGTTGAATGATATAATGTGGAATGTTGATTTATAATTTCTATTAGACTATTTTCTAAGTAAGAAATCAGCTGACAAATTTAGATAATTGGGTGGCCTATGCCTTTAATGTTAGTCAGGCACAGGCATAAATGCTGTATGGTAGTAACACATCTTCCTCTTTGGTTCTGCTGCAGCATTGAGTGGGTCTGAGTTGGAGTGGAAACGATGGTCTGCTGTTGTGCTGTTGTTGTTGACCCCTGACTACAGAATGTGTCGTGTGGTACGTGATGCATCATCATCTACAGACTGCAGACATCACGTTAAACAAGCAAGATACTTTAAGGATGGGAAGTTCACCGAAGCAGTACTGGGTTCCCTTCACGCCCTGGAGAAAAGGTTAACCCCCCCGATTGTCATGGTATAATCCGCACTCTGAATATGACCTTATTCATATGGAGCTTGGGTAAAGAATGAGAACAGCTAAAACATTTACTACACTGCTGGGCCTTAAATTTTATATCATATCAGGTGCACTAGCCAACTTGGAAAGTATACAGTATATTTATTGTTTGCCGTTGATAAAATATTTAGAAGATGAACACGGCAGATGGATAGACGAGGGACCAGACTGACGGCACGTAACAATAGATAGGCTAAGTTAGTAACAACAGATAACAGACTGTATTAAAAATGTAGTAATTCTTAACAGACATAACAGCAGTGTTTCCCCTTGTGCAGAAATTCCAGGGTGCATGTCAGGTCTTCCACTGTGGCCTTTAGCAATTTTGGCAACTGGCGATAATGTTGAATGACTTGAATGTCTGAATAATCTTTAATTTAGAATTTACAGTGCAATGAAACTTTGATTCGGAACTTTTGTTGTAGTCACTGTTTAAAGCTGCAACATACATTGTTATTTCACATCAACATTACAATAAATAAATAGGATATATGTATGCATGATCAGTCTGTGTCTGTCTGTTTGTCTGCTTGCCTGAATTTGTCTTTTGAATGTTTTCTTTGGCACGTTTTGGGCCGTATACCTTTTACTATGGGTGTGTGTCGTATGGGCAGTGGTGAGCTGGGTTGTGACTATCAAGGTGAGGCTAGTGGCCAAAGAGCAGGGACGTCATACCAGCAGCAATGGCAGAAAGCAGTAAGAAACCAAAGATGAGCGAAGCTGAACGTGCAGTAGATGAGGCCCACTCCCCCCCTCAAATAAAAATGCCACATCGGCATTTCTTCTTTTATTGCCTGTGTTAACTGTGCTTCTTCAAAACCTGTCGTGGGCTTTATGGACACCAGTTAGCTCAGCCTCAGGCTAGATGTTGTTTCAATGTAGACAGCTCGTCAAGATGAGGGACTGGGGTGTTGGGGCTCAACTGAGAGAGAGAGGAGGGGGGGACTAACAATACATTACCTGCCTCAATGCAAAAAGTTGCATATAGTAGCTTTACCTTGCATTTGTTCTCCATTTAAACTACATCTTGCACAGTATTTATTTACCTTACTACTCGACGCTAGTGAGCCATCTATCTGCCACATGATTGCTGTGTTCAATATTTTGCCAGCTAAAAATTCATGGGACAGCTGATTCACCTGAACCCAGTGGATTTGTATGTGTATATGGTCTATTATGTGTCTAGTTTTAATCAAGGATTAAATGTTGGCCTGCACCAGCAACCATAAATAATGCATTAAATAGTATTGATTCTGATAAAGGTTTTTCAACCTACTTCCCATTACTGCAGGTAAAAATGTCTCTGTTGTCTTTTTACCCTTCTTAAACTACAGTAAGCCAAGGTTATACTGTGCATCACCAAACATGTTCCATCTCACAATGGCCACTTTACCGTACAGGAGGATTTTGTATTTTGCCTTTAAGAAATGTATCAGTCTGTCAAATTAGTCCATGCCAAGACCTGTTAAGTATCTCTCAAAATATTGGGAACAATTTGTGACATACTGGGAGAGAGAGGCTGACTGCTCACTACCTGTCCAATCATAACAGGGTAAAGGAATCTGAAATGTACCAGTGAATGTAAATCTCTTAATGTGCCTGTGATAAACCTACTGAATATGCCAAATTCATGTAAAGGGCCAGCCCCATGATTGATAATTGTTTATGATGATTTGAAAAAATAAAGTATACAAAATCCAGTTCAGCTGTATTGTGAAAATTTAACTCCAGTCTTACTTGGACTTCAAATCAATGTATTTAGCAATGCATGAACAATACACTTAGATCAAATGTATAGTATCACATTTGTATGACGTTTCATACATTTATTTATGTATATATTATTAATATTCCCGTTTTATTTATTTATATTATTTCGATTTAAATGGCTTGCACATACCCGCATCGCACAAAATGCTAATGAGATGGTTAGAGGAGGGAAATTAACTTCTAGCTCTAACAATACAGTGATTGAGCTACCTACTGTAGCTATGGTAACTATGCTTTTAATGCATTTTTGGCTGATCAGGAGGAAACATAGACCTTATTGGCCAAAACGTATGATATCATAGTATAAATAAATACAGTAGTTTTACTCACTAGATAACAAAACAGCCAATCAGGAAAGGGGGAAGGGCTTACATGACATCACCAATCAACAGGACACTCTCGTGAATCTAACAAGCCTTCACACATCTCAATGCAGTTTCAGGATTGCTCGCCTGACTTCAACGAGCTGTTACTCATCTAAATTGCAACTCCACTACTATATACTGTAAATCTCAATGCAACTTCAGCATCAATAGAGCCAATCAGGAAAGGGATTAAATGACATAATCAATCAATAGGAAACTCTCCCAAGAGTTCGACAAGCTCAATCACTTGATGCGAGTTCGGGATCAACAGATATAGACGATGAAAGCAATACAAAATGTGTCGGACATTTTTGGGACGGACTCAACCTATACTAAAAACAACCTGGAGTAAGACTTTAATCAGAGCACAGATATATAGATTTAGCACTGAGCTACTGCCTGAGCTGTAGCCACATTTGAAATGAGGATTATGTCTTTCTCTCACTGCTCATTTCATTTAATTTCATCTCATGTGTACCTACATTGTTATTGCATATTTCATGGAACAGGCACACATCACTAAAACATGCAACTTAGTAGCCCCAGAATATTCAAAAGTAGAATGTAATGGGTAATCACACTAGACTTTTTGACAATGTCATTCAAGTTTGAAACATATTTAGATTACTTTTAATTTGCTTAAAGTGTTTTGATTTATAGACTACCATTTTATGTTTCCTCTATGTTTCTACTTGTTTCGATCCTTGCACTACCGTATTTCACTTGAGCCTCTTTGTATCCTTTCATTTTTCTGATCCTCCTGTTTTCACATTACCATGTATGCACTATTTATGTGCTCATGTAATCTTAATGATAGGGACCCTTCACAGGGCGCTTCCTGCCAAAGGGCAGAGATCATGTGTGTGGGATTGGATTACTGACTGCCTGGTGCTAATGTGTAACCACAGCAAAGGCTTACTTTCTGTGTTGTGTCATGTTTGTTTGAGACATCACTTCAATTTGAACTAAACCACAGCATGATTTAAAGAATCTGAATTTGATGTTTTCCCTCTCAGTATTGCCGTTTTATGCTTTCTGCCTATCATTCCACAAGGCATTTCACCCGCAGTGTTTTCAGCGCTACATGTTAGAGTGTTACTACTGATTTACCATTAAGGAATACATATTTATATTACCGATGTTGAAACCGGGTTGAAACTGTTTGAGAGGGAAGAGGCTTTATAATTAAGAATGGGTTTGTTTACCATGCTATGTGTGGTTTCAAAACAAACAGAAATACATTGCCGTGGTGATGAACCCATTCCCAGTTAACTCATTACATATACAGACATAACCTCAGACTTTTTGGTAACTTCATGACTTAACAACTGCAGAGGTTGTGGCTAAGTTATATAGTAATAATTGTATTACCTCCACTCCCCATTTCAGACATACCAACTTACCACTTTGACAGTAAATACCACACGTTATCAGTCTGTCATAAAATTACGTTGCGGCGACATGGGCTGGATGTTCAAGTTAACGGGAAATTACGAGCAAGCCCAATGAGATAGCAAAAGCTGCACACCATTTTGTATGATAGTCAATCATTTCCTGATGTGTTCTTGATTTACTAACTCACCAACTGTAGATAGAGAGCAAGATAGTTTCAGTCTCCCAAGTGCAAATGTTTAACTGGGCAACTGACCCAGTATTGTTACAATTGTGATGATTATTAGTATTGTAGCAAACGTGCCAGACATGGTTCAAATTCCAAAACAAAAGAATGCAGAGTGTGGAGGACCAAAGATCCTTCTTCTAAATGCTGTAATGTAATGTAATGTAATGTATTACATAAAGGAGGCTGCAAGTCCATTAATATCTGCATAACACTATTATTGCAAGTTTGACTATTACCACCAGTGAAAGACAAAACGTATTTCAGCCAGTTGATGTTTAATCATTAAAACGGAAATAAAATGTTTGGTGTTATTGATTATAATTATAATTATATTATAATTATTAATTATTCGTCATTTTAACAGTTATATAGTTCAAACGGGCAACATTGTAATTTATGGTAGGAGCGACCAATCCTGGAATTTCACTTTTCCAGTTGTCACGACGTGAGTTGTTACATCGCCACGACAAATGTTTGGTCGTCTGATTACATTGTCGCAACACTGTGGTGGCGTTATTTGATTAGCTGGGATTGATTGGGATTCAACTTGCTATTCCTTCCCATGTTCTCCATTATTTTTCACCCCCAGATCTTAGAGTAAAAGGTTTATTTCGCGAGATGTTTTAGACAATATTGCCCCTCTCTCCTGCTTTCTCCGCTCTCTCTATCCCTATTCAACCACTCACTCCATGCTGTTTACATAGAGAGACGGCGGGCTGTAGTGTAGCTGGTGCTTTCGGTTTCCATGGGGTCGATTAAAAGCCTGGGCCTGTTCTGCGAAGGCGAGACAAGAGAAGTACCTGGGCAGGACAGACCACGACAGAACAAAGTAAGAGAGGAGAAGGACAGAGATCAGAAGAGAGGAGGGAGACTGTCACCCTGACAGAGCTGCTTTAACAGGATGTGTTCTTCACATTTCCCTTCTCTCTCCATCACAAAAGAGAAGATGTATTTTACACTCATGCTCTAAATACCCAAACTACTGGCCAAATGAGACTGTGCACAGACAACAACCCTTTCCTATCCCATGCTGTCATTATCTTTGCTTTTTCTGTATAAGGAGTGCAAATGCAACATATTTCATGCAGAAATATGTTGCATTTGCACATTTGACCATATGAAACTCTGAAAACTCCTATGTTTGTACAGGCTGCCATGAATATACCAGCATACTGCTACATTATTCAACATCAAGTCTGGAGCCATCCTTGGAGATGCCCTTGATAATACCTGGTCCCTGGATTTACATATACTTTAGTTGGCTAAAAAGCTTATTAGATTTATAAGCATTCAAGTTGGCAAAAACCTGATTCAGGATTCATATCCATCATATTTTAGTTGGCTAAGGATTTTTGGATTAATATTTATTTTATTTTAGTTGGCTACAAACCTCTCGTTCTTTATTTGATATGTTTATGAGGAATACAGTATTTGTGGTATTGTGCAACAGTTACTGGATGGAATTTTCACTCTTTCAACCTTTATGAAGTCAGGGCTGCCAAGTGAACACACATTTTCTCCCCATGTCCTCTCCTTTTTTGACAAATACATGATCGTTTTCACAGGAAAAGTACATAAACATTCGGTCTTCAGCCTCTTTGCTATGTCATAGGTTGTTTGCTGTTGTCATGTCACAGCTGCCTCACAGACAGAATCCCTGGTACATTGTGAAGCCATTGCTGTCAGGATGCACAGAAATCTTATGAAAAACATACAGTTGCTTTGAATTCTAGCCTGTAGCCCTGTACCGCACTTCATCTAATAAAGAATAATAGCAGTACGCTCAAATGGCAAAGCTCACAGATGTGCATGCTCACTCACAGATGTGCATACGCACGCACATACAGCTTAGCTTGGAGATGACTGTCACATTTCCTGACATATTCTCAAACCTATTCTCAGTATACCGTCATCCTCAGACTATAAATCTATTCCTCACATCACCCCAAAGTAATTCTGTTTTCCTGTATCTCTCCACCTATCTATTCTTTTCTCACCTCACTTATTTCTCCTTTCTCTTTCATTTCCTTTGCACCTTCATCAATCTCAATCTTGTCAGTCTTGACCAACCCCTTTTATTTCTCCCCCTCCTGCCTGTTCTATTCCTCGCCTTCTTTCCCCTGGGCACAAAGTAGTTAGTAATTAAAAAGCTCACTTCAATTGGGCAAATTATTTCACAGTATGCCACACCTGAGTAGGGGAGGTGAAAATAACCCCTCATAAACACACGTGCGCACACACAGACACACAGACACATAGACGCACACACACCAGGGGCAGTTCCAGGATTGTAAAAATGGGGTGTCCAAGGGGGGGGGGTCCAATGAGATTTTGTATTTATGTCTCATTATTTCAAAGATTTTCAATGCAATTGTCATTAAAAGCAACAAATAGTGTTTACTTATGCTTTCGTTTTCATTTAGGGTCTATCCACATGTTTCTAAATTGCTTGCAGGCTTGTTTTGTAGAGAGCTCTGGATAACCTGTCCTATGTCTCCTTGAGAATACACTATCATGCTGCTATCATAGTGTTATCCACTGTTTAATTTAGAAGACATTTTAGACGAGGATACAAATTAAACATTTCTCCTTTGGTTTATCTGAGTTTACTCTGGCATAGTAATAGGCAGAACGTTACTGACACTGAGAACAGATTATCTAAGTTCTTGTCTATCCATAGAGGTCAAGATGCATATAGACCTGGTAGATGTGGAGCTATTCTTTATTTTGGGTATGTCTGTTCAGGCGAGCCTTCCGTCAGAGCACCCTAGGTAGGAACAGGTTAAAGATATGGGTACAGGATGTAGAATATGGGTGGGGAATTAGTACATAAGTACATTGTAGATATACTATGTATGGTACAGAATATACATGTGCAATAAAGAAGTAGTGCAAACAATATGAAAATAATATATTATTGAGGTTGAGTTCAGGTGGTTCAGTTAGGGGGGTGGAAAGTTGGCAGGGGGTGTGGGCAGGTTCATGTTCCAGTGTCATTGGTGGGGTTAACACAGAAGTGAAGAAACCCTCAATATTTGCCTTTCTTTAAGACTTATCCCTTAAACAAACATTAAGAGTCATCACATCATGCAGTATGTTTTTTCTTAATGATAAAGAACATACCAAAATGGTGTTACTGCTTGAATAATTAACAGTTATTGCTTGTTATCACTAGCACCCAGCCACCCATGAATGGAATGGATAGAACGGCCTTTTCCACTGGTTGCAGTGGTAATTTGACTAGTACACCATAAAATGTCGCCAATGGCATTTTACGGGTTAGTTGCTATGATGACAGCGCAAGTCTGGGCAGTGAGGCCGTAAAATGTATCACACGCTTTGGCTGTAGCCTAAACTAAACATGGTTAGCATTGTAACATTACACGATTATCGTTTAAGTAATCAAATGTGACGACTCACCGACAGTAATATAAAGCGATTAAACCCAAATCAGTCCAACAATCCATAAGTAGCCTCCACACTGGCAGCAGGGCGGAGATGGAGCAAGACGCCAGTTGCCGTAAGTCCGTTTATAGAGAAGTTAGCCCAACGGTACACATAAAAATGGCCGCAGCTCCGACCATCCTGGAACATTGATTTGAATGGGAAAGCCAATTAAACCCCTGCATGTAGCTTATTTAAATTAGTTTTTGCCAAAATTGTTTGTAGATAAAATTAACAGTTGTTTGTGTGAAATTCATTTACCAACATTTATCGTGGGTTAAAGTTGTACCTAGCTAGCATCAATGTTGCTCCCGCTTTCGCAAGACGACACTAAACACAGGCAAAATATGAGTGACGCTTGTTTTTAACCGGCGGCACTCCCGGTTGCAACATGCTGTGAAAACTGGTGAATGAAAGCAACTTGCTTTCTTCTGTGGATGGTACAAAGCCTTGATGAAAACAAGCGCACCTCTTCTGTACTGACATATCATTTGCCCCACCACAACTTGTAGTGGTACCCAACGAAAGGCCAGAATATTTGAGGTGGCCAGTCAGATTTCAGGGTTGGCACAAGACCCCC
>OMOT01003425.1:4541-21680 GCA_900312575.1 Acanthochaenus luetkenii
CTCTCTCTCTCTCTCTCTCTCTCTCTCTCTCTCTCTCTCTCTCTCTCTCTCTCTCTCTAATATATCTATATCAATTCTTACAATACAAGCTCAAATACAGGTTAAGCATTGATACTCTGTGCACAGTCAGTATTATATTACTTTTCTGGTATTGTTCTGCCACAATTGCTGCTGTGACGCCTGAATTTCCCCTAGGGGATCAATAAAGTGCAATCTAATCTAATCTAATATCGTACACATTTCAGGAAATAGTTGATGCTGTTGGCAAAACTGAAGAGCGAATACAGTGTCTTGTCTTTTGTGTTGTGCAAGAACCTGGACATGATGTCAAGCAAGCTGACAGATCACGGCTCTCAACGTACTCGCAACATCAAATATGCCTGGGTCTAAATCTTTCACTCAAGATGTGCATCATATTTTGATGTACAGACTCGTTCCTTACAAGTTAACAGCTCTTTGGAAGGCAAAGAAAGCTCTGCTGTCATGGAAAACTAACAAACGTGGAACTGCAATTTGGATGTCATTCTTTTTCTTACTTGAATCTAAGAAACCCAGAAGTTTCCATGACCCTTCAGCCCTTGAAACCAGTTAAAGGCTTTCATGAAGTACACTGATGGGCTGAATTCAGGTACAAGCCATTAGCCCTTATTGATCACCCTTATTAAATCTATACCAATCACAAAGAAAGAGCTGTAGATGAAGAGAAGCAGATGAGTTAGAGATGGATTTTTAAGCTTCGAGACAATTGAGATGTGGATCGTGCAAAAGGGGCTGCAACTCAATATCAGGAAGAGGTCCCTAATATTTTGTGCATTCAGTGTCTATGGGTGTTGACCAGAAAGTAGGCATTCACTCCTTTGGAACTGTGACTCAACATGGAAAGACAGACACATCATGGGAGAAAGTGTTTTTGTTTTGCATAGATTATTGATAGCTGCAATCAAATATATAAAATGCATATTTATATTATATAATTTGGGTAGATACATTATTTACTTTGAATTAGTAATTATTGAATCCAAAAAGTCAGTTTTGATCAAACTTTATGTAAAATAGGTCTCCTGTAGAGTGAAATCGGTTCGTGGAAGGAGGTGTGTTTCATCCCACCACAGTGAAAGGGGGGCCCAGTAAAAACACAGAGGCTTGGCCCGCACAGAGGACCGAGGTCGGATCACATAATGATGACGGAGGGCATGCCGAGTGGGTTCCATAAACTGTCAGGTCTAATCCCAAACACTGCCCGTCGAGAAGGCTGAACTTTCACTCTTCCCTTTTACCACCTCGGCGAGACAGTGTCACGTAAAAAAAAGGAGATCTACCTTGGCAGGACGAATTCCTCCTGGACTCACTCAGCTAAAAAATATAAAATATATATTAATATACGACAGAGCCTTAATTTTCAATCACTGGTTCATTGATATGATTACAACAACAAAAAAACATTTAGTGGAAAATCGAAATTGAAAGTGAATTGACCCTAAACTGGGTTCAAATCTCAAGACTGACACTTTTCCTGTACAGTCAAATGTCTGACTACTGACTCAAGACAAATGGAGACAGTACACACAGCCGAAAATAATAATTTACAGTAGAGTGGCAAGAGTCGGGCCTGCCGCAAGTTACGGCTTATTGCGCCGGGACTGTGTGTGTCACTCTCCCACGTCTCTTTCACTTTCTCATAAAACAACAAGCTATTTGCTTGGCAGCCAGAGCGTAAACATCGTCAACAGATCCCAGCATGTGTCTTTCAAACTCGGATCAAATGGGTTTCGAGATGTGGATTCCCAAGGAAGTGCACATCGTTTTTGGTATCTAATCTGAGTGGTGGGTGTTATACACCTCAGCCTAATATTGGAATGATCAATGTCACTAGGAGAAAAAAACAATGACTCATATTGCGCCATAGATACACAGTGCTTGAAGGAGAGTAGGCTGAAAATGATGCAGTGTCACAAAACAAATGCGGTAGAAATGCCACAAGGGAGCACTATAATAAAAGAACCGTTGAGGAGAGGGGGAGAATATGGTTCTGCTTGAACATACTGCAGTGAGGAGGTAGTGTGTGTGCGTGTTTGTGTGTGTGTGCGTGCATGCGCTTGTGTAGGTGGGTGAGTTGTGTGTGTGCACCTGCTGCACGTGCGTATGTGTGTGCTGTTTACAGGCCCTCAGCCACCGAAGATGCAGCTCGAATTTTTGTTGCTTGGTCAAAGTCCCCGGAGTAATCTCTCATAAGAACAGAGCAGGGCCAGGCAGCAGGATGTCCATTTCATTCTGAAGTGTATTAAATCCCTGCACTCGCAAACCAGCACACCCAAGTGTGGCAATGTAATTTTGGAGGGGATGTGGATACAAGAGAAGAAGAAAAAAAAGGGAAGTATTCATAAGGCCGGTGTCGACAATAAACCAAGATTGGAATGAAGAATAAAGGATGGAAACATGCCTCAGTGATTGGCCAGTGGTGGAACTCCCCTGTGTCTGGGTCGATATGTCTCTCCTTCTCATCATGGCGGGGCAATTTTGTCCCGGTTATAGCTCGTCCATCTTCTCCCAGGCTGCTCCTTATTTCAGCATTTCAATTTCCTCCCTTGTGTAAGTGCTGAGTTCTAACCTACTTCAGACTTTCTCAGAGGAGAGAGAGGAGAACAGATGCGAGTAGAGACGGGGAACTGATGGCCTCTCCATTCAGTCCAGCTTCCGGTATTCCCGAGGTTTGGGAATGCAGATTCAAAGAGAAAACTGTGCCTGGAGATGCCGTTATGGTTAAAGACCCCTGCATCATGAACCACGTGTACCCGCATACTGCCCGAACTCCCTCTCCTGTCTCCCCTACTTCACATTTACAATGCACCTTTGACGTCATCTGCGACCTGCATTATTCTGTCAACGGATAATACCAGACGCCGAGGAAACATCCCTGACGCAGATACAGTACGCATCCTGAAGGCTCTAAGGAAGATGCAGCTTTTTGGGGGCACACAGCACATTCATCAATTTCAACTTTAATAGTTCTCCTCATTTCTGTATTTGCCCCTCCCTCTATCGTTGCGTCATTCTCCCAGTACTCCCATTTTTCACTGGTGTTTTGTAATACATCATCTCCTTTCTTTTGCCTCATCTCATTCGCCCTCGCAAGCCTTCTCTTCCACTTCGACAACCAGGAAATATATTTTTTCCCCGGTTGCCCGATGGCAATAAAACCGCTCCTGGGACAATGTCTCCCTCTGAGGTGCCCCTGTTTTGAAATTGTCCTTCAAAGGCTTCTGCACACGCACCATGTACTGCTTGATTAATACAAAGAAAAGAAATAAGAGAGAGAGAGAGAAAATCAACTGTCCAAAACACATCTATTTACACTGATGCAGCAGATATGGAGATCTGAGTGTAATGATTTATGGCTGCGATCAAACCGCTAGCTGTGTTAGTGCTATGATCTAAATGACAACTTTTTGTTAGAATGTTGTTTAAGAGATTAGCTTTTCAAAACATACATCTGGGTCACATGTCTTCCCCTGAGTTGTCAAACATTACACAGGCATTTCATCCAATAAATCACCACGTACACAATAGTCATTATACTGTATATAGTCCGTGTGGCTTTGTGTGTACTGCACTTGTCTTAAGAGTAACTCTGGCTCTGTGTCAGCCGGCACCTTGGACTGAAATCCCTTTGGATCCAACCCTTAGCCTCCATCACTTCATAAGTGTGATGCATGACACGGGAGGCAATAAGATGGAGGCCACTTCTGCGCAACCAGAAAACCGTTTGGGACTTCGCATGTCCTCATACCTACTGCCACAGCTTCGAAGTGGTGCCCAAAGTGATCTGAAGGTACACTCCCCTTTTCTCGAAAGTGGGACATCGCTTTCCCCCCCAGAGAACGTAAGCTCCCAGCAAGTGTCTGCTTCTTTTCCTGAGCTGTAGTGTCTCTCAAAGTCCTGCCCCGACATTTAAAGGATTTGGGCCTTTGACTATGAAAAGGGTGGCATGGCTTGGACTGTGGGAGAGCCGTGGCTTCAGCCCTGAGTTTTGATCTAGCCCGGGGCTGTATGGGTCAGTCTCCAAGATTAGGCCTGCTTTAGGGAGACACTGCTTCAGATAAACCCACAGAAACGCAGGTATAGTGAATAAAGTCCTTCTAGCAGTGTCTTGGCCTAGATAGACAGCTATGGGGCAAAAGGGTCTGACTTCATTACAGCCTAACAGATGTTTTCTGCTAGTATTGTGCTCACTGTTGGTGTGACCACTGATGCCACAGATGTAAAGTGGGTTTCCTTTTCTCATTTCTGTCCCTGTCCTAAGCTTATTTCCTTTTAAAGACACATATCGCATTTACACGTTTGGCATTCAGCTCTTCTCCTGATTGACTTACAGTGAGTGCAGTGCAATGTTTGAAGAATATCTAATTACAAGCAATCAATAGATATAGCATATATGCCCGTGTTGCCTAGAGGGAACATGAGAGAAGATTGCAAGATAAAAAATATTAGCCAGAGAGAGAAAAGGCCTTCCGCCCGATGCATGCTGGGATAGGCTCCAGCCCCCCGTGACCCTGAATAGGAGTAAGCGGGTATAGACAATGGATGGATGGATGGAGGAAAGGTATAAAAGTATTGTCATCCTTCCTCGAAAAAGCCTCGTCTCAATCCTTACACAACAACCACAGAACCCACTCCAACATCCCCCTTTCTGTCCAGAGCGCTGGAACAAGCTGCAGCCTCCCAGATCAAAACCTTCCTGAATCTTAATGACCTCTCTGAGCTGCACAAGTCTGGCTCCCACTGAAACAGTACTACAGCTCTCCTCTAACTAAGTCAGTGCTCTCCCCGGACTCTGGGTTCCTCAGTATACTCATCCTCCAGAGATCTAGTGTGTCTTTCCACATCATCAAACAGATTCTCATTGTTCTCAACTGTGTGTGTGTGTGTGTGTGTGTGTGTGTGTGTGTGTGTGTGTGTGTGTGTGTGTGTGCCTTTTCGACAATAATACTACGTTTGCGTCATTCATCCCCTACGGGAGCAGCAGCAGTTCATGCCACGATAGTGAAATCATTGCTATTATTAAAACCGTACAATAGAAAGTCTGAACTTTATCTTTGCTTTCCCTTGACTCTCCCTCTGTCGGCTTCTCTGTCCATCACGTAGTTATTAATTAATCTACCCACACAAAAAACACAGAAGAGTATCAGAGTTGCTAGGAATCTAACCACTGACTGCACTCGGTACAAATACAACAGTATCCATGGCAACAGTAGACCAAGTTGATCTTTCTAGCCTGCCAATAAGAGCTGAACCAGACAAGAACCATGAAGGATGAAGTTCCTTTCATTAAGGTCGAAGTAACTGGGATGCCATTGACATTTGACACACACTCTGTGCCCATAATGACACATTACCATTGTAGTGCGATATACTGGCTTACACACACACACACACATGCTTCTAAACAGATTTTGGAAACTGTCATCGTGACCGAAGACATGCATAACAATGAATGTCTCACACTTCTTCAGTTGTACACACAGACAGTGGTTATTTGTGGTTTTGATACAGTGCTGACACACACGTGATGTTGTTGACTGCAGCAGACTCACTAAAGACCTAAAGTTGAGTGACAGTGGCAGATCAGTGCTTCTCTCCCCAAAAAAGCTCTGGCCAGCAGGGAGCCCATAGATCATGTGGATTTACTCTCCGCCATTAAAAATATAGAACCTGGAGATCACATTTTATAGCGTGATAGGTTCCCCGGCCCAGCCAGCCCAGCCAGGCAGCCAGCATCCAGCGGGCAGAGTGGAGGGATAGGGTGAAAAATGACAGCCACATACCTGTTCTGGCCCATATATCATTTAGAGGGCAATTTTTCAATGGAGTGTGAAAAGAGGGAATGGAGACATTGGGTGAAGGTGCCGGGTGTGTGTGGCATGGGGATTGGTGAAGTCCTGCACTGTGGTTTTTTGGTGAGGGATTGGGAGCTTGCATGAGCCACTGTGCTGCAATTCATTCTTCCAGGATGAGACCCGATTACTATTCATTATTGACAGTATTGAATTTTCTTAGCTATTTCCTCAACCAGGCAGCACTTCGCAGAACATTACCTTCCAAGGTCATAAAGATAAGCTTGAGTAATACTTTTTTGTGGGTTTATGGGAGATTAGCACCTTGTATGCGACCCAGGAAGCAAATTAAATCATATTCATAATAATACAATAATATAGCAGCGACAACAATTAATCAGCAAAGTTATTATTTTGTATGTGTATGATGCGGCAGCAATTGTAAATTATGTGCACACTCTGAATCTTAATAAGGGTGAATAGTACTGGGGCTAATTGAGTAGACATCCACATAACACACAAATAATAGAAATGGGTTAGTGAAAAGCTGACAGTCCCGAGGTGCTAGCTCTTATTGTCGAGTTGATTCACCTCAACACCGCCCTAGGTTGTTTTGCACATTTTCCTGCATTTAAACCAAATTATTTATTTCCATTTTACATCACTCCCTTGAGACATCAGTCTATGATCATCCTTTTTAAAATATTCTCTCTAGATGGGTCTATGTCACATGTCAATAACCATTAGTTTCCTCCTGACAGGGTCGACTGAAAGATTTGGTGGAAGTAATACAACAGCATGCAACTCAGAGAGGCAATACACAATTCATCGTGGTACTATGAGGGAAGCGGTGATAATAGAATGCTAGTGGGTGCTTTGCCTTCTGTTCCCATTTGTAAACTAGATTTGCCAAACACACAGAAATCTGCGTTGTAAAGAGAGTCAAAGCAAAATGATTCATCGTGGAGTGATTGTGTGATCAGATAATCACTATAGGGTTAGGCTGCAGGGACTGCCAGCTACAGCACGGTATAGCCCTCCGTCAATAGCCTCCTGTTGTCTGAGAGAGAATGCGACAGCGTGTTATTACCTCCGCCAAAGGAGTTGGTTGGAGGTTATGTTTCGCCTCCGTCTGTTTGTCTGTGTGTGCGTGTGTGTGTGTGTCTGTCCGCCTGTTTGTTAGCAGGATATCACAAAACGTTATGAAGGGATTTGTACGAAAGTTTGTTTGAAAAGTAGGTCATGGACCAATTTAGAACCGATTACCTTTCCACGGCCACTGGCCAAAAAGGGGGGGTTGCCGAATGGTAGTGGATGAAACGTGGCGTCACGGCTCACGCGCACCGGAGATATCTGAATTTTGAACACACATAGCTCCACACACAGTGATACTAAACTACAGACCTGCATTGTGTTATAGCGTGCAGATTCCAAACGTTCACAAAACGCCTTGGCCTTAGTATCATGATGACGATCCCATCAAAGTTCCAATAAAGCCCTTAGTTTTCCCAAAACGCAGCTTCAGGGAGCTGGGAGCTACAGCTAATGCTGCCTTGCTGATGACGTTGCCTCTATGCTGCTGCACGCACAGGTCACGAAGCCCTTCAGAATAATAAATAAAGGTTCCTCGAAAAAGATTCCAAAACAGAGAGAAGAGCTATGTACAATTCTTTGAGGGTTAAGAAGCGACTTCTGCACATTTTTCTCAAGTCTCTAAATGGCTGAAGACACGGAAGAATCAGCCTCTTGCATAAATTGCAAGAGATCTTCCCGTATTTTATTCTCATACGGCCGTATACTTCCAAAGTACTATACGGGGAACCTGTATAAGTTGGATGGCTTCCTTGGCGGTCTACACTCTACTGAGCTTATTTTCTAGTTACTCAGGCAACACTGGAGAACAAGGTAAGAGGCGTGTTTGAATCCCCCGGCTTTGCCAACCTAAAGTGATCTAAAGGACTTCAGTTCTCTGTGAGCTGGTCTCTGTTATTGCTAATTACCATCCCTCACATGACGGAAGGCAGTTTAGAAACCATTATTTCTGGGGAATTAATCCTTTGTGCCTCGTCCTTTAATGGAGGACACCCAGGCTGGCTTTCTGAACAGGGAAAAGGCTAAAGAGCTCCTAAAGAAGAAAGGAGAGAAGTTGCCTCCTCCATCCTGTCAGTTTGGGGAACAACCCAGTTTGGGTTCTCAAGAGGGATAATGTTCATGGTAGTCTTTCTTAAAATGCAGCTATTTAGTTCGAAAATCGAGTCAAATGACCACATGTCCACCTTCTTGGTGACTAAAAAACAAACACTTGAGTTGTGTTTGTGTTGTTAGGACCTAAGAGTCTTCTTCGTCAAAATCTAGGGTTAGGATCTTGGCGGAACGTAATGGAATTTCCACCTGCAGGACCAAATAGCCGTTTCACACTTCACAGTGCACTGCACTGAACCACAAACTGATAACATAAGTCAAAAGGAAACTCTTGAGGTGTTGGCGAGTAGCAAGGAGAGAAAAAGCAGACAGGTATTCTCAAAGACATTTGAAGATATAGCAATCTCACTGAGGCAATTTTTTGATGCTCTCATTCCGTGATGGCTGAATGTCACTACTTTTGCACTCCCATTACTCAAGTGCATCCAGCACTCCAATAAATTGATTGTCAGAGGATAGGCCTGGACTAGTGCACACAACCAAAGGTACATATCTAGCCTGAAAATAAAAGTGTTTATTTCTGCGCAGTCCAAGCAACTCTGCCTGAGACTGGATTTTTGTTGTTGATGGTTTTAGTATTGGCTCAGCATTGGAAATAAAGTAGGTCTATTATTCCCACATGATGGAGTTGGACGAAGCTTTATTATCTGTAAGGTGTAATATTTGGGGATATGTGCACTAACTTGACTAGATGTCCATGCAGAACAGTTGTATGCATGAGAACGTCATTCTGAATACAATATTATCATAATCAAGATAAACCAGTTTAGGAAATAACACTGACATTGACATTGGTAGTAGTTATAGTGGTGGTGGTGTTAGTCAGAAGTTAGTCCATGTAAAACAATGTGTCCAGTGGTGAGTACATGATGTTGCAAGTACATTAGATGAAGTTAGTTGAATATTGCAGGTGTCAAATCTTTATTCTGGAACAGCTTGAAATTGGTATTTATCAAATGAATTGTAATCTTTTGCAGTGTGTGTGTATATGTGTGCGTGTGCATGGTTGTGTGCGTGTGTGTACACACATACTGTATGTGCTTGTGTGTTTTAGGAAACAAGGTCCTACATCTAAATTGAGAATCTAGTATCTAGTGTCTATTGACTAAATTTTCTCGAGTGATGCAGAACCCCAGCTGCTGTCATATCCGCTCATATTACACAGAAGCTGAGCTCCGTGAACCTCACAATGAGTACAACTTGCTCATATCAGGTAGAAGCGGATTAGTTCAGAAGATTATTTTCCTCCTCTTGAGCAAGTCCCCTAATCATCTCAGGCACCCACGTCAGCTGTGGGTTTTATTTAGACAGATCTCACACGAAACATTGAACGCATCACTCTACAGTGAAATGATTGAAGGTCAGCGGAGATTTAATGTTCATGAACATCTCTTTCAATTATTACCACTGCAGCCCTATCCGACAATTACTTTCAGCAGATTAATTCCGCCAAAGCGTTAAATGAAAAGCGTATTAGCGTTCCGATTTTACAACCGCCGAATATCAATGTCAAAATCAATGCCAGCACATCTATCGGAATATTTCCTTGGTTTTCATGCCAGAGATCCAAGGCCATACCCTGGGACTTTGTTGCATTGTGTGCCATTCTGACAGAAATATGTGCTGCAATAAGATGTAACATATAGTAAGAGATGTTGATCCTTCTCTCGTCTGTTTGGTTGAAACTGCTAATTCCTCTGGAGACCCTGCGTTGTTTGCACCGCTTCCGTTTCGTCTCCCCTTTAAATTCAATGGCAAGCCCAGTTTCCCCATGTGATTGCATCCCCAGCAGTAGACATGGGCACCCAGCTGAGGCAATTGTTCCATTTTGTCTTCATGTGACTTTCAAAAATCCCAGTGTCTTTCTTTCTTTCTTACATGAACACACACGCTCTTTTTCCTGTCCTCGTGTGTCTTGGAGATATATGTTGTGGTCTGAAATATCTCACAATGTACCGACAATAAGACCCAATAAGACTTATAGAGTAAAGGCACAGTAAATGGCTCAGGGAAGCATTAAGACTGTGTCTGTAGTGCTTACACAGCAGTGGTCGATGACAACTACCATGACAATGGCATTCTGGCCAGTGTCACACTGCCCACAGTTGATGGAATGAAATGTGATTATCGTTTGTTACAGTGCAGCTGGCTGCGGTAGTATGTATTGGAAAGTGTTGAGCATGACTTTGGATGGGGTTTATCATCCTTCTGTATTTTTGAAAAGCGTATTTAATTTGTCAGACTCTTGCTTCTGGTGTTTGGGCAGAATAAGCCACTTACATGAGAACTATTCCAGACAGTGTGCAACATGTCACACTGGACTAGATTTGAAAAACCCAAATCCCCCTCTAAAAGAGCTGTTTGCCAAGTACAAAACAGCCAATTTTACTGGATAGAAAACATGAATACTTAATAATTAAATGCTATATAAGCAAGAGCAGATTTTTTTGAAAGTGTAGCTTTTTATGCTAGGTTCAGCAGTTTTTTTGGGACTGCAGTTCTCCTAAAGATGCTCTTACAAATGGATGACCCGTTGAATGTCTTCCCTGCTGAAGTGGACTGGACTTAATAATTAAGCCTCCTAATGGATGCAATAAAAATATTGGACACCCCAGTTGTTGGTACACAGGGAACAGATCACTGCTGCCAGCCCAAAAACGTTGCATCTGCAAGACGTAAGCTTTGAAGTGGGTTTCTAACGCTTTTCAAGGGCCCATGGGTCACAAAACTCTCCATACACGAATTACAATGTCTAGTTTAAATTGAAGAAAGAAAAACATAATTGTTGCAGTTAGGTGATTTTCATCCGACAACAGCAGTTTTTCCCCTCTGTTGCAGCCAAGAGACAATAAGGTGTTAAAGACCTGGAGAGCCATTATTTTAACCCAGCGGTGTTGTAAAAAACAGCTGAGTGATGACTCATAACACTATCTTTGTCTATTAGTAGGGAAAATATATCTATCATAAAATCCAATTAACATTTCACATCCAAAGCATACATCACATGCATGGATGGGAGAGTACTGCTCCGCTCACAGGATTAAAGCTAGGGCAACAACATTTTAATACATTTCACCTCTACAGATATTTCAACATGAGGCAACACTGTATCTACATTGTAGATACATTGTAATATTTTTTTTAACAGAAGGCTAAATGCACAGCTACGTATTACCTTTTTACATACTGTATACATATTACTTTTTCCAATGTAGGACTATGGGCAGGCTGTGCGCTATAAAACTGTCCAAACCAAGTCAGACAAAGCACCTCTGATTTGATTTCCTGAACGGCTTATGCGAGGCCTTTTAGTTCAGTGGCACACCACGCTTGCTTTCTCTTCTTAAATCACTGCTGAACCAATGGCAATGAACAGGACAAGCATCCTGGCTTATTGAAGAGATGCGTCCTAAATTGTTTGTCAAGCCAGAGGATGTTTTGTTCTCTAATGCATGTGCAATCCCAGCACGACATCCCTCACACTTGGCTGCATCACATTGGACTGGGTGGTTTTAAACATCTGCAAAACCTCCTTCAGACTGAGTGGACGAAGGCTCTGAACAGACACAAGATAATATTAAGAGACCAAACAGTCGTAAATACAACAATATGGATGATCAATTTAAGCACCTGGAATCAAGCTAAATTGACAACACAATCTTAATATCTGTTTTCATTCATAACCCCAGTGAGCTATAGAAACCATACGACTCCTACTCAGACACAGTTTGCGTGCTTTCGGTCACATCGTGCTCTTGAATTCCTCGCCATACTAGTGTGCTATAGGCTACATCCTGTCTGCAGTGTCATCTTGCAAACTCTCAATTTAGCTCTTGGGTCTCTTTGGAGATTGCAGGAACACTTTTTTTTTATAGCACATTCTGAATGTAGCATCTCTGCATCTTTTCTCTCCCACAGTGTCAGAAAGAAGAAATGGACATCCGCCTAGTTTGCATCCTGCACAGGCCGGACGATTCAGGGCCTGTCAGGCGAGAACTCTCTCTTCCTCCGAGGTGCCTTTGAGAGCTTGGGAGAGAGAGAGAGAGAGACATGTGAGGAGTTCTGAAGGAGGGTGAACTTCACACTCGCCTAATCTCTACTCTGGATCGGTCTGTCGTTCAGCGGAAGCCGAGCTAGCGCACCTGGCACTAATTCAATCACTGATTCTTGATTGGCAGGGGAGTTTGCCGCGGCCTTGGGGAAGAGAAAAACATCTCTTTTGTCCTTACAGAAGGATGGAGAGGAGATATGCTGGCTCCCTTTAGACTGCACCAGACCAGCGACTGACGTCTGTTGGGAGTCAGAACACAAAATGTAGAAATGACCCCTCATGGGCAAGCGGGTGGGTGCAGCACAAACATTGGGGGACAAATGAAATGAGACCACGTCTTGGATCCTAAACTCTTACAGTCACTGAATTAAACCAAACGGTTATCTCTTGTTCCGCTATTAAATTTGGATGACGTTTCTCCAGAGGGTGACAATATTATGAAAGGAATAATTTCATCCACATGAATAATTAAAAGATAAAGTTCTTTTTTTTCTCCCCCTTCTCTCCTAATCCCACAAAATCAGAATTATGAATCAGAGAGGCTGTCACGCTGCTCATACTCATACCGTGCTTTCTTCGGCATTATTCTGAAATATCAATAGGCTGATGATACTACCATTAAATAGAAATGTTACTTTCAGACCATTAACCAAACTATAGTTTCATAAACACATTTTAAAGTCAAACTGAAAGTGAAACAAACTAAAATAAAAACAAATGCTAAATATAATACAAACTAAACAAAACCAAATATCCTGCATGTAACTATGTCTCTCCAAAACGAATCCCTGTACATATGTTGTGAATAAACTGATTATGTAGCTTTTAGCATTATGATCACCCAGATTTGACACCAGATATACAGTATATGAACTGAGGTGAATCATGTGTCTCGTCACAACTAGAAACAGAATGTTCTTTATTTGCCATGTAAAATAAATGCGCAGTCTTGGTGACATTGGTGAAGAGACAATACTGCAACCCACACAGTTCCACGGTACAAATGAACACACATGGTACAAGGACAAGATCTCATTTTGCTTTTCACATATCGTACGTCAGATTGGAATTTGACGTCATCACGAGATGCCAGCCCTTTCAATAGATATGGGGGCTCGTGCTTCTTATTTCACTGGTTTCATTGTGGTGCTGATGGAATTTTTAAATAAAGATCTACTTCTCTGAGGTCTTATAGTATTGTTCCCAATAGATACTTATCGGGAACAGAACATTCTGTTTGCGTGACACTCACTGTGTCCCCAAAACGCACAATGTGTGTCCTCGATACGGTGGGGACTGCAATGAGCTCAAAGTGCTGGGCTTGGAAATTGGACAGAAAACAGCTTATAATGGCGTAAACAAATCATGGTCAGTGTTCCATCAAGCAAAAGGTTCCATCGCGTAAAAGAGGAGGTGAAAGAGAGAAGGGTAGACAGAGAGAGAGAGAGAGAGAGAGAGAGAGAGAGAGTAGGGAGAATAGACAGGGAGTGAATGAATGTGAGCGGTAGTTTTGCGGCAATAATTGTCCTGCACTTTTGGGAGCGAGTGAATGTATTTCTCATAAGATGGCCAGTCGAGACGGTTCAGAAGTTGCCCTGCCGGTGATGCAGAATGTCACTTCCCACCAGGGGATGTGGAGAGAAAGCCTCCTGGTCCAGTAATGGGCTCCAGGACTGTTGATTAAAGAAGTTTCAAAGCCCAGGGACTCTGTAATGACCGAGCCTTTTATCCGAGGAGAGGAGGATTGATGAAGATTCATGGCGATGGAAGCGGGCGAGCGCTAGTTTTTTGTCATTAACACCAGTTGCAATTAAATCAATTTCATGGGTGATCTGATAAGAGTCACGGTCTGAGATGATTTATCTGCTGGATCCTGCCGGTGTTTGAATATGTCTCTTTGCATTCAATACTAAAGCCATTATTCATTATGTGGCTATTAATCTGGTTTCTCTTCATATTTAAGCGATGGCTGTGATTTATAATGGGGGTATTCACTTGGTTTTTAGGGTGTCAAACATATCTTTGTGGCATGGCAGCTACATATCAATCCAATAACTGAGTTAAATCAGAGAGTGCCCTGAAGGCTTCTTATTTTCTATATTATATTATATAGTTTTTTCTGCGTGTCCTTTTTAACAGCAGAATATAACATTTCCTTCCAGTAAACTAATGCTGAACACTAATCAGAAGCACTGTGCCCAGTGCTACCTCACAAGTCGCCAGCTCTCACCTCCCACATCACCTCCTTCGACATATTCCAACGTCACAACAGGACCGATGCAGAGGGCATAGTTACATTTAACTGTGAAGGCACTTCAGGTTACCGCTACCCTCCGAGCACTTTCTCCTCTGTGACGAGTGAGGTTAGCGCTACTGGCCTGACTCACTTGCACTGACAAGGAGTGCACAACCTGATCAGTATTCTCCAAAGAGAGGCCTGACTCCTCCGCAGAACACAGCACGCTGTCTTCCACTTATAATGGGCCGAGAAAGCTTAGCTAGAGCCACCAGGTGGAGACTGAATACACGGCCATAGCAACCAAAATAGTCTCCCCTGTTATCGATGCACTGTATGTTTCAGGTGCTGGCAATAAAAGTCCTGCTGAGTGAAAGCGCGCAATCAATTCCAATTTTCCTTTCAAAATCTCTCTTGTGCTACATACGGAGGATTAAGAAGTTCTTTAAAAATAATTACTATTATGATTTTCAGCTTTCACTATACAATCTGAACAGGAACAGCAGGTTGCCCAGAAATGGGAATCCATAGGAATCCATTAAATGTTAGATTCTTGAATATGTGCACAAATGCTGGATTTATGCAAATCACCTCAAGTTGATGGAATCCATTCACAGGCGCATGGCAATATTTTTTGATTCTTAGTGGAAGTCAGAGAGAGAGAGAGAGAGAGAGAGAGAGAGAGAGAGAGAGAGAGAGAGAGAGAGAGAGAGAGTATGCAGTGTTGTAGCAGGCCTGAGCTGCTGGTAATTAGAACAGGCTCTGAGGAGAGACAGGCAGTGGAGTGAATGCAAATGAATTCACTGGCTGCGCAGCTTCACTTTTCATATAGCGTGCCTTACAGACATGAAGCACTGGCACAAACTGAGCAGGGCTACACAGCGAACACGGAGTGACACGACTGCAGACATGCACATGGCAACATGCCCACACAGGCGCGGTACACACACGTGCACAAGTGCGCTGAAAATGCGATAAACCCACAAGCACACATACGCGCACACACGTTATACTACTCCCTGCAAATGCCGAAGTGTTGCCGGAGAAAAGGGAAAAACGCTTGTTCCATGCGCACATCCTCAGTGTGTCCCACAGCGGAATAAACAGACCCGTCTTAATTGGTGTCGATTTGGAATGGAGTGATGATTCATCATGCAGAACTCCCCGGTAGAGTATTGGAAACCCAATCATTTCTAATCCATATGACCTTGACAGAGGGCCAGAGTTTGCTCTCTCTCTCTCTCTATCTTGTCCGACAGACAAGTCAAGGCATTGCAACTGACTTTACCACTTGGTGGGATTGTAATCCACCAAAGTCAGATCACTTCACTGATTACTCCATCTCAGCTAGCGGCAAATCTTTATGAAGCACTCAGTTCTCCACAGCGCTCATAAATCAGGATACTATAAGCTTTCCGTCTCGATGATGGCACACCAGAGACACTATTTCCATACCACACTGCTCCAGTCAATAATTTGTATTCCCTTTACATCTCCCAGCACAGCACTTGATTTAGAGAAGTCTACCCATACCACCTCAGCTAAACCTCCAGTTCCCCAGGAGTTTGCCATGCGAAACTTTCACCAGCGACTGTGTGGCTCTTCTCAAGGAGAACCGGGTCGTTTGTAAAGGGGTCTTGGTCTTTACTAGCTGGCGCTGTAAATTAGTCTAATTAACACATCCTTCCTATCTTAACCAGGCGGCCGGGGTCAGCGAGCGTCTTATTATAGACTAGATTATGCATGTAATGTCCCCACTGAGATTACAGTATGGAAAGCCAAGAATTCAGAGAGGGCGTATGGTATGCACTGTGCACAAGAGGACTGTGTGAATATGAGCAGACAGGAGGAATAGCAGGAAGGAGGAGGGGATGATTGGTATTCAGAGTGGGATATAAAGCAGATGATGGAGAGAGATAGAGATACAAAGAGTGGGCGAAAGAGATCGACAGAGGGAATGAGAGAGAGAGAGGGAGAGAGAGAGAGAGAGAGAGAGAGAGGGAATGAGAGAGAGAGAGGGAGAGAGAGAGAGAGAGAGAATGAGATGACAGAGAGATGTGTCTTCAGCACCACCTGCGGACCGGACAGGCGGCCGTCTTGCGGTCAATGAGGTGAGAGCAGCCGCAGCCCCGGGTCAAGATTAACACAGACCAATGACACATAGGCACTTGCCCTCGATCGCAAACAACATCTTGCCGTTCCACTCCACCGACTGCACCTATCATACCGATCACGACACACGCACATACGCTTTCACATTCGCTCTCTCTCGCTCTGTCTCTCTGCCTCTCTCTAAAAATCACACACACACACACACACACACACACACACCAGGGGAACATTAACAAATGTGGGAACAGATGCCCCACATCAAACTGCGGTTACCCTCTGCTCCCTGTGTGCCTCCGCAGAGACACGGGAATACCATTAACTAAGATAAGACACTGTCCTCTTCTGTCTCAACACATTCCTACAGCAGATATTAGACACACATATAAACACACGCACACACACATTTTTGAGTCATTTATTTATGTCCATATCAATACCAGACAATAACAGTAGAGATGCAATCAGAATATTTCTCTGACCTGCCTGACACCTACAGTATGGGCTCACAGATAAAGATAATATTGTGACACTCTCTCTTTCTCTATGTCTCTCTCTCTCACACACACACACAAACAAACACACGTATATACACACATACACACAAATTGCCCTCCCAATGCCCTCGGCATCGTGGCATAAAACAAACAAGGAAAGACAGACCCCGAATACAAATACAAGACTGTTAGGATGAGCACATTTTAATTAAA
>OMOT01003458.1:5410-22424 GCA_900312575.1 Acanthochaenus luetkenii
TCTATCGATATCAAAGTTCTTTTTTCAGCCATCCAAACTGTAAAATGTCTCGTGTCATCATGATTCTGGGTTCACGTTACATGCCATTCTCCTCTCAATGGTGACCTAGCTAAGCCTTGATTGAGCACAAAAGCATTGGCTTTAGGTTTCCATTCGGTTCCGGGACATTTACCTCTTACATTCAGTCCGTTGTCACAGGCAAACTGTGCAAAAGGCGACATGTAGTTGGGGTCGTATGCCAGATCGTGGGCCTGCTCTGCGATGCACCTGGCAGTCCGCTGGACGCTCTCGTATTTGGTGTTCTGAGGACCAAAGGATGGCGGGCGTGAAGTTAGCATTCCAGGCATATTTCGGACACCATTTGCTACACCACCGGCAAACGTGTTTTGTGCCTCAGATTGACATACCTTGAGTTTGTTCAGCTCCTGCAGGATCATGTAGTCGGGCATGTTGTCGAAGAGACCGTCGGTAGCCGTGAGGATGATGTCCCCCAGTTGGACGTCAAAGGAAGAGCTGTCTGCTGCATCAGGACTGCAAGCACAGACACTTCAGTCAAGCTGAGGATCTTATCGTAATGGCAAACATAGATTCAAACAGAACACGGCAGATGAAGGAGCATCCGGAGGGACTTGTTGAAACTGTGTCTTGTCACTTTGCACTGTATGAAAGATCCCGCTATCCTTCTACCATGTGTGTCAATATATAATGTGAAACCAAGCTGTCAATATGTCTCTGGATCAATGTCACAAGACAAATGTATCAGTAGCAATAAGGCCAGCTGATGAATCTTCATTACATGTTTCTGGCTGTGGTGGGCCACTGCAGCTAAATGAATGTTGCATGCCTTGGTGATTACGGTTAAAAATAGGTTACACTGTGTCCACAGCGAACATTAAAATAAACCGTATTATACCATATGAATTCCTCCACTATAAGCTCTTTGTTCCTCTCCCATCTCCAACTCTTCCTCCTTTACACCCTCGTACAGGGAATCTGACCTGCCAGACCTTAATCTGGACCTCTAACCCAGCTTCTCCTCCGCTTGATTGCCACATGCATTGCAGACACACACCTTTAGAGGCTGCCAAGTATAGCTAGATGTCAATGATTACAGCAGATTCCTATACCGGGTGGGAAAAAGTACAGGCATGGCTATGAAAGCTTTCAGACTTCCAAATGCTACTTATACTGCATTTCAACAGTTATACAACTGTGGCTAATACACCTAATCACACATGTTTGGTGACGATGAGAAGAAATTCAAGGAATCGTCACATGGCAACTTTGGAAAGAACACTTTGTTCCAATGGGCCCCCCAGAAGGTTCTGTAATTATGATGATGGGTGCCACACATATATAGGCCAGAGCCAGGTTTGTCCGCTAGTGTCAAGATCACTTCTTGGAAGGCGCCCTTCTTTTGCCCCAGGCCCCCTGGCCAGTCATTACTAACTGTCTGCAACCATAGACCATCATGACACTTGGAGCCAAAACTATTTCTAAAATGCCACCAGGGCCAGACAGGTTAGGGTAATCATACAATTAGCTCTGGATTTCTTTATCTTCAATTATAATTATGAAGACAATCTTCAATTCTCTCCAGCTACATTTATGTGCTTATAGCTATGAATAACGAGTGTTATAGGCCATGGTTAGCACTGTTGCCTCACAGCAAGAAGGTCCTGGGTTCAAATCTCGCCTGGCCCTTTCTGTGTGGAGTTTGCATGTTCTCCCCGTGTTCGCGTGGGTTTCCTCCGGGCGCTCCGGTTTCCTCCCAAAGTCAAAAGACATGCAAATATATGTGTTTGTGTGTAGTGTGGTGCATGGTGTGATGTACTATGTATATGATGCATGCAATGTAAAGCCCTTTGAGACATGCTTGTATAAAAGGGCTATATAAATAAAGATTGATTGATAGGGATGCAGTGTTGTAACTGCCTCATGCTGCAGGAAAATTGGCCCATTACAAAAACAGAAGATTTTTTTTTTTTTCTATATATATATATATCTTTATATAGGGAAATTACTTACAGCAGCTGAGAACCCATCTCTCCTAGAAGAAGCTCATGTCAATGTCTCTACCACATCCTCACCATTGACTCACTCCAACCTAATTATTTTCGGAGCGCTTCTTTCTTATATTCTATCATCACAGGAATGTTGTCAGGGCACTTCAGCTCTGACCCTTGCACTCCTTACTGTTGGTTGCTTGTTATGTTAGTGATCTAGAAATTGAAGCTTAATCTGCTGTTGCGCTCAGTATAAATCACTCTGGATAAGTGCATAAGCTAAATGCCTAAAATGTAATTTCAAGAACCACAGCAGGTACTGGAAGTGATACTGGGACTGAGATTGAATCCAGGCCATCTATATTTAAAAAATACAATAAAAATAAACCACACTTCTATTCACGTATCACTGGTGACATGCAGTTCAGGTTCATCTGTGGATCATCTTCCATCAGTCAAAATAATCTGCCCGGTTCCAGATTTAAAAAGTAAAAAGGCCGCTGGGCCATCTGGCACAGGATTGGATCAGAAGACTTTGACCCGGGTGAGAGGGAGAGTTTGACCCCACACTCTACTAGAGTCTACTGTGCTGCTGCTGGCACGCTACCGCAACAAGGCACAGCAGCACATGGCCCCAAGCAGCCTGTTACACTACAGAGCACAGCTGTACAGTCCCTACCCAACACTGGTGCGGCTATGAAGCAGCTAAGGAAAAACACAACCACACCAAAACGTACCGCAGTGCAGTTTGAGCGAAACCACAGTGAAGCTTAATGTCTTGCTTATGCCTGCATGCCATCAGTGGACAAGTCTTGCAGGTTTTTTTAATTCATTTTTTAACATGTGTTCTGCTCTAAAGAATGCATGTATACTTCACCTACAAGTTTACCTCCCGCTTCATTTATAAGTGTGCTGTGTAAATGTAGCTGTGCAAATTACAATAAATGCAACGGTAGAATAAGCTAAATTCCTGAATTGCCAACCATATCAGTACTCAATAATAAGAACTGACAACAGACCGCTTATGTCAGTGCATTTTCTGAAGGTAACCTATGTTGAGAGGCTCTGCAGCATCTGGAGGCCCACACCCCTACAGATTGTGTGAGGGGTTGGCCATGATGAGTGTCTGACCTGTCGCTGAGGACGGCCCCCACGGCATCCGGAGGTGCTATAGACAGCTGGAAGGGGGTGTTGAAGTAGTGCTGCTGCTCGTCTGACCGGTGGACCACTTCTCCACCCCGAACCACCAGGAAGCCCGAGTCACCAAGGTTGGCCGTGTGCAGCTGGTGATTCTGCCGGTCCAACACCACAATGCAGGCCGTGCTGCTGCCTGGAGACATACAGAGACACACGCAAGATATGTTTTCAGACACGTCATGCAAATTGTAAGCAAACTTTTGAAAGGTCACAAAAACAGAACGCAAATACAGTGTGTTTCCATCAACTGGATTGAAGTGAGTACATAAGTCTTCTAGAATGTAGAATGTGGCTACGTCAGAAAACACATCCATGAAAACATTGAATGAAGATAGAAATCGTTAGTTCTTTTGCGTCAGCTTATGTTGGCCATATTTCATGTTGTACAAAGACGATGACAAGCTCCTTATACATGGGAGCACCAGCACACGTCATTTTTTAGTAGTCAGAAATATCTTTGTTTTTGATACTAAGAGTTTTAAACTAGACAAGCCAGTCTTAAAATAATGCAATCGTACGTTGCTTAAAGTATTTTGTTTGTGACTACTTTCTGCCTAATTTGACTAAAGCTACACATCTAGACCACATAGGCCAAGTTAATGAACATGCTGTGTTGCCTCCATATAAATAAAGTATTGCCTGTAGCCATTATTATTCTGCTGTTTGGCTATAATCTAAATTACATTAGAGCACTCAAGGAACAAACGGTGGAATCATATGCCAACAGTCTATAAAGATGGGGTTGCATTATGCAACTTAAACGCAAGTGTTGCTAATGACAGAAAAAAATCAGTTAATTTGTATTATCATTGGGGATATTCAGGGTTGGGTTGGTGTCACAGCAACTAGCAAATAGTTTCACAAAAGCTGCATGGTGTGATGTCAGTTTATGAAACAAAGTGTAAAGACTATGCAGAATTAATATCCAAGGAGTGTGTCATAGCAACATTTCAACAAGGTTGAACTCCAGTGCCAACAAATGCACCCGTTTAGAAATAGTCTCAGTGCCACTGACTGATAACTAGACTACAGTTTGTAATTATTAACCCGGTTCGGGCTTATTTTATTATTCGTGATTCTGATGCATCCATAGTAAATTAAGAATCCAGATTAAATAAATCCCCCAAGTTTGCTAGTCACAATTGATTATCTTGCCAACAGAAAAACTTTATTTTCTCAGCAACTGATCAGGAAATAAATTTCACCATTGAAATTAGGGTGAATTGTACGTGTTTCAGTCTGTAAGTGGCATTTTGAAAAAATCATTATGTAACGTCAAATGGTAAAATATACGTTTTATAAGTAGTATAAGTTGTTTTCAATTGTGCACATGATGAAGTTACTGGAGCAGACTTGCCAAAGAGTTCCGGGAATGTGGGCGCCACTTGCAAAATACCAGTTGATGCGGGCAAAACCAAAAATGGTCATAAACAGCTTAAATGTGGCAAAATGGAAAAATCTGCTCCATCAGTCACTGCCTATGCCAATGCTCAATGCCCATGTGCAGTTACAGATTGATTGGCCAACCCATTGAGGAGGAAAATGGATGATGACACACTGACTGACAAAAAGAGTTTTCCTCATTCTATAGTAGGATGTATCTCTATGAGAAAAAGTATTTTTGTGCCACATGGCATCATGTAACTTGCAGTTCCAAGCTTGGCTACTATGTCAAAATCGCATCACAGCCCAGAAATGTTCCTGAGGGCTTGTGTGAATCAGGTAAGTTTTTCTTAACACAATAGTAAACAAAAAACTGTAATGTGCTGGAAACAATGGTGTACAAAGACTTATTAAAAATATATATATACTGTGGAGGTTCACCATCCGGATGATGCTGAGGAAACTATAGCTGGTGGAGCACTCAGCCACACCCTGCTGGTGATTCATCTGGGCCAACCTTCAAAACCCCTCATGCACTGTGACTCACTCCCCGTCTTCTCTGTTTTCTCTACAGCAGTACAATTATACACACTGCCAGCCTCAGGAACACTCCCTCTGCCATGAAGGACTAGCACAATACAGTGTTGTTTTCCCCTGGCACATGTGATAATGGAATGGAAAAGTACTACCACCAAGACGGAAATATTTTCCCAGTGACCCCCCCACACCCCTCGCCAAAACATTTGTTGGGTAATGCTACATGTTTGTGCACGCTTAATTCTCGGGAAGCAGTGCCATGAAGGAACAATATTCTGGAACTGGATTGCAAGGGGCAGGTCAGGACTTGGGGCATTCCCAGGACTTCTTAATGGGATCTAGCCGTTCTCTGACTCATGATGCAAAGATCTCCATCTAGCCGACCACTAAACTACACAGATGGAAACAAACAAACTACTCACCAGAAATATACTGCTACATGGCAAGCACTGTATGCCTCCACACAGTATATGTTTAAATCCATTCTCCAGCAACTTCGGTCACTCCTAGTTATCCCGCTTAGTGCCTATATCATCTTGTTCTAAAACTCGCTAAACGAATCCTTTAGAAATGGGTCCTACTGCCTTGAGCCCTGCAGTCCTATGAGAACACACGTTTAACACGGTGGAACCCATAACAGAACTGCTTTACGGATGTATTTTACATCATTCCCGACCCTGCTTTACGTTCTCTTCATGCGGACTGGAATAACAAACAAACACAGAGAAGCGTGACAAAGAATTAAACTGTATTGCATTTTTTAACTGCCTGTTAAAACTGTTTTCAGTCGTGCTAATTATTCCTGTTTTACAAACGAAAAAACTTTATGCGATGGATCAGCTCTTACCCCGAGCGTGGCTCTGTATGTCCAGAGGTTTTACAACTGTTTTTCAACATGTTCCAAAAAACTAACTGATTTCTTACACTATTTTCAAAGGCAATTCAAAGCCTTTTTCAATTACTTATTAATTAATATACGTTTGCTTGTCTCTTTTGGTTGTTTCTCTTCCGATACACTGCTGTAGTGTGTTGGTCATGTTAAATAAAAAGTACATTAATGCAACTGCTTTGGGGTCAATTCCTAATGTAAACATTTATATTTGTAATAATGCACCAGGTTTAGAGGGTTCCTTGTACAATCTACAGCATTAGTTATCTGAGAATCTTTCATATCCAAGCAAGATTTGTATTGTATCTGAAATATCCCTAAACAAATCGATATTGAATGTAATCGAATTGGGACCTGTTAAATAGGAATCGAATCGGGAAGTCCATATTGCACAGCCCTATCTTTAATGTGCCTTAAGAGCAAGTTGGAGCGAGCATTAGTCTATATACACTGAGATCCAATGTTTCTGGTTGGTTCACTCACCTAGCAGTGGTACTTTGTTCTGCAGGAGCTCGTAGTAGCTGGTTGTGAGGACTCCCACAGGGTTGCTGGGGATGAAGCGCCCTTCCTTCACCAGCCGCTCACACGTCTTCATCAGCATCCCTGAAAACTGTGACGGGTCCACTCCATAGTCCCGCCAACCACCCACTCCGTCCGCCACACCTATAAAGAACAGCCAGTCAGATACTGATTCAATAACATGTTCTTGTTTTCCTGCAGTGTATCAACCTAATGACTCACTATCTCTCTCTCTCTGGTCTTATCAACTGGTTCTTTCTTGATATGTATATGCTATATGATGCTGTAATTTGTTGTGTTTTTAAACCCTATCTGTGAACCAATATGGGACAATAAAGAAATAAAGATTTGACCTGAATGCAGGTTGAGAAATATAATAATTAGTCTTTACATTATTCTGACTTCCTCCTTTCTTACTGTGTTTTTCCCCCATAAGTGAGGAACTCAGGACGCTAGGAACAACAACGTCATGCAACTGTAATAGAGAAAACCATTGGGCACTTTCACCAAGACGCAAAAAGGACACCAAGTACAGACACAGAGACCATGGACACTCCATATAATGTATGAAATAGCTATCTGTAGGAAGTGCTGCTTTGACCCGTCACCTTTTCAGTGAATACTGATAATGTTAAGACAGTCTCTCTGGTAGTAACTCAAAAGACTGGGTTGGGGGTATGGACTGTGACCAGTTAACTGCATGTTAATCTATTCCAGGGCTGCCCAGAATGGGACCCACCCAAATCTGGCTGTGCAGACATTTTTGGTCCTTCCAAAAGGTTTGACTTATTTTATATTTGCACTACTTCAATGCCTTTTAACAATAAGTGTGCTTGCTTATTAGAAAGCACATCAACAAGCATCTTGATGATGTACAATAAAACCTAAGAAGCCATTACTAACATTAGGTTTAAAAATGTTTTTTTTTTTATATCTTGGGGCCCACCAATATTACATTTTGGTCCTCGGCTTAAAACCCCAGAAGTTTGGGGACCCCTGGGCGACGAAACCATCCACTTAAGGCTTCACTAATCTTTCTATAGAGGCAGCTCTCTCAGGTTCATGAGAGTGCCCCTTATCATGGGAGTATTTGGTCAGATCCAATAGTTTCCTTGAAAAGAAACTTAGCCCTGCAACTCCCAAGACACAGGCATCTGCTCCACTGAGCATACAAGGATAGCCCTCTGCGTCTCCCCTGCCTCAGCCAAATCAGACAGAGCTTTGCAACTAATCCGACTTCTAAAAGTCCACACACACACACACACACACACACTAGAACTGTGCCGTCTTGCAGAAGTGTTAAATAAAAGGACGTATTGTCCCATTAAATGCGATCCCTGGGTTCAAACAGTCATTTCTTAACATTTTCACTCAACACTCAACTGAGCAGACCTCAGACTCAATTGAGGTCTTGAAGTTTGAAACTCAACACAATATGAACTCCAGGGGAAGTTCAGGTTCAACACTTTAGCGTCCCTAATGGGGAATTAGGCGTGCAGCAGGGCAGGGCATACTGTGCTGTAGATAATCGAACTAAATCAAATAGTTGGGTACAAGGATGGAACGTCAGCACGATATGTCCTGACATTATGAGAGCACTCAGCCTGATCACACAGAGGACTGATGCATTATGGGCCTGCTACAGGTGCAAGTCGATGTATCTTGTCCATTACGGCCGTGAACTGTAAACTAGAATGACGTAACACAAATACCGGCCACATACGCGACCCAAGGACCTTCCGATAACAGGGGGGTGACCTTTGACCTGCCATTCGCGTAATAGCCAAAGTTATCGTGTTTGCTGTCGCACTGACTAGTTAATGTTTCGCGAGCAAACAACTGACGTTAGATACTCACCGAGAACATCGGCGGACCTGTGCCGGGCAATGAAGCAGGCGTCGTCCCCGTAGCACATCGCTTTCTTCAGGATGCCTTTACGGATATCTTTCCCGAACCCGCAGCTTGCCGTCACCAGGCTGTAATCGCGGCCATCTGTCTGAGAAAGGCCGCCGATTAAAGCTCTGGCAACCAGTCTACCGTACGACAGCAGGGACAACATCCCCTACACGCCAACTCCCACCGAACCAACCGGCCAAGCTAGCAGCCGTGCTAGCTTGGCAGACACTACCGCCGCACAATAACTCGCCACGCAAAACACAAACAAACAACGGCAGCCTCGGGCAAGTTAGCCGTTTCTGCGCCTTGACGACTGAAGGAACCTCATTGAAGGAACCTCATTGAGAACAGTCGACTCCACCGCGTCCGGAGACCCGTAACGTTAAGCGTCGCCTCTCCACAGCCATCACGCCAGCCGGACTACCCGCCGTGGGCTCGCTCACTCCGCCTAGCTACCAGGTCTTGTGACTGCTCTGACGTCACACATCATTACGCAATCTATTGCGTTCCCTAATAAGACAATCCCTCGTACCACACGCCTTCTATTATATATGTAATACATAAATAAAAACGCCTACGTGAACAACTTAATGAGGGAAATCGCTATTTCAAAAGGACACGAGTATAAACTAGAGCTACATAGCACAACATTTGTGTTCGGGGGAAAACAAATCTGCGGTTGGAGAGAACATCACCAGAATAAACAAAGACTTGCTTATTGATTGTTCACATTTGACACATATTTAAGACCTTTCCGATATTGATTGTTCACATTTGACACATATTTAAGACCTTTCCGATATTGATTGTTCACATTTGACACATATTTAAGACCTTTCCGACAGTGAATTCCTCAAATTCTGCCTGAATTATTCTGCACGGGATTTTGTCACCCCCTTGCGGATGTTGACTATCACCATCAGCGTGGAATCATTTGTTCATGAGGTATATTGCAATCTACAAGAGTATTATGAACAAATTCAATTCAAATATCACTTTCCCCCTAAAATATGCTCAGTTTATTAAAAAGATTTAGACATTACAATAATGCTTTTATTCATTTAATTTAGCACAAGACTTGTTTTAAAAATGTGATGATGCAGAGTGCACTCAAAGTCCTATGATAAATAAAGTTTTACAGAAATAAACAGGAGTTTGTGACATTTTCCACAGTTGTTTTTATAACCATTAATATCCATTGTTGACAGTGAGAAAAATGTGAGAGCTGAATGAGCCATGAAAGAAAGTGGAAAATTTGTACACCGCTTCAAACAAGGCATTCCTGTGCAGAATTAGCCATATTGTTCAATTTTTCCTGATTGAACAGTCATATGTGGCAAAGACTAGTTGCAAAATGGAGTGCAAAACACCTGAGGTTTTCATGGTGACATATCAATTTACCCTTGTGGACAAAACAACAAAATATTTTGCTTTCATCGGGTAGGAGTGGATATCTTTTCAGTATTGGCAGCATGAAGGATAACCAATCCTTCAAATGTGAAAGACAAAGCAGAACAAGGAGTGAGACTCCCAACATTTGTCCCCCCTCATTTCTTGGCTTGCTTAGTGACCATATTGCGGGGGGGAGTCACAGGACGGCTGCCGTTGGGCTTCTTCTTCTCAGCGGGTTTTAAAATCTACAAGTGGAATAAAGAGTTTAAAATGTTTAAGGATATAGCTACAAATAGCCGTCAAAAAACAGAAGCCTTCCATTTGCAATTATACTTTGTCATCTCCCTAAAAACTATACAAGCCACATTTACCAATTCAGCACTACAGTATTTGCTAAATGGGAAACAAAATGATTATTAGTCACAAAAACCTAACAATTCAGTGACATTTCTATGCAGCAGTATTGTGTCCCAAAAAAATGTCACCTGGGGGACAACAAAGGACAAATCCTGACTCTTGAACATTCAGGGTTTCTGGGTATAGGCGTTGATCAAATTTTGAGGATTGACTCCGTTATAAAAGTACTCATGTCAATCAGCCAAGAGTGTATAAATATCTGCCTTGTGGATTGGTATCATTCCACAGTGTAGCGCACACCCAGAGTTTCTACGCTTCCATCATCATTGAGCAGATGTTGACATTTGGACACTTAGGAAACAAACTTTTTTGAGTGGCTGGTGGAACCCAAAGTTCAAACGCTACATTGACCTTTTTCACCAATACCAAGACAAAGAAAATGTGTGAATAAAATGTCTGTTTCCAAACAATGTTGTAGCTACTGCCAAAGATTTACTAGCATTGGTGGTTGGTGTTAATTCCCCACCTTGGTGGTAATCCGTAAGAGTGATGCAACTCTTTGGATTGTCCAAAAACTATTGTTTGATTGGTTAGCCAAAATCCAATTGCTAATTAGTTATTTTTGAACACTGACCTTTATTTATAAAACTACTTTGGCTCCTCTTAAAGCTTAAGCACTTTCAGAATGAATATGGAAATATTCAAAATGCAAAACATAATTAGGGTATTGGCAACATTGTTGTTCTATTAAACAACACTTTAGTTATATGGTACAGTAAAATACAGTGCAAAACATATCCTAAAATAGGTAATGCACAAACAGAAGCATCTCACCTGAAAAGAGCACATGAGGGTCTCATCCACACTCATCATGGCACCAGCATTGTCAAACTCCCCACAATAATTAGGTGCCGAGAACAAAGTCACAAGCTGCCTCTTTGCAAAGAATTCATAGCCATCCTCAACAACCTGCAAGTGGCATATTAAGAGTAGAGCAAGAAAAGGAAAATATTAACATACAATTATGTATAAAATACATGAATACTATGACCTTGCATCAAATGAACATAATTTATTTAAATACAAATACATCAGTGAATTCATCCAGGTTTATACTGTTTAGCATACACTGCTTGAATGCACATAGCTAAATAATGCTATAAGATGTAGAGTGCTAGGTATAGTCTACTGTGCATAGTATGTCTGCACTGTCCTTTGCATAGTATGCAAGGACCTGTTGTCCTTGTATCCAGTCTGTCAGTATGTACTGTGAACTGTGCAAACTGCCAATATGATGCTGCAACAATGTCCCCAAGCCAAATTCCCGTTTATGATAGAGGTGATTCTGATTACCTGATGGGCACGACAGATCAGATCTAAGTCATGCTTGTGCAGGAACTTGGCCACCACCTCTGCGCCAAAGGTAAATGATACACCTCTGTCGTTCTCCCCCCAGCCCAAAACATCCTTGTCCGGATCAGACCAGAGCAAGTCGCAGAGCAGACCCTGATCGGGCACATCAGTGGGGCGCATGACGCGTCTGATCTGCTCCATGGACTGAAGGTCAGGTGACAGTCCTAAAAAATACAGCATAAATAAACACACTGACGAGTGTGACGAGGTCAATACCTATTACATTTGGCTGAGGACACAGTCTGCCGACAAACTGCAAAGACAGCATTACTCAAGGACAAACAAGAGAGGTAGTTGACGTCAAAGGAAGAGTACTTTGTACAATCTGTATAAAACGTATAGCCTTAGTGACTGGTGGTGTTACAGGAAATATGTCATAAATGATCAAAGTCTGCACCTTAAAATACTGGTTTTACTTTAAATGCATAAACATAAACCCACCGCCATGGCAGCAAAAGATCTTCTCATCAACAATGGCAGCAATAGGGAGGCAGTTAAAACAATCTGTGAATGTTTTCCAAAGCTTGATGTTGTACCTTCTTTTACCTAGAACATAAAGGCATGAAGAAAACGTACATTCAGTGGAACGTCACCATAGCAAAAACCCTGCCACCACTGCTAAAGCACACATGAAAATAACATTGTAATTTAGCTCCATTTCCCTCAAAAAGCACAACCAAACGTATAGACACTGTTAAGAGTAAACCATCCAAGTAAGTTGTTTTAGTGCTGCAACCTGCACTAGAACCACAACTGGGACCAAAACAGACAAATATGGAACCTAACTAACCACCACTACTACAAAACAGAGGAACTGATATAAGATTACAACATCAACACGTTTGGAAATAACTTTGTTGGGCCAGGTACAATCAGTTTGAAATTACAACCAGCATACATTACTCACACTCATCATAGAACCCATATATTCTGTTGATTGAGGCACACTCATGGTTTCCCCTCAGCAGGAAGAAGTTCTCAGGGTATTTGATTTTGTAGGCCAGCAGCAGGCATATGGTCTCCAGAGACTGCTTCCCTCTATCCACATAGTCTCCCAGAAACAGGTAGTTGCTCTCAGGGGGGAAGCCCCCATACTCAAACAGCCTCAGCAAGTCATAGTACTGCCCATGGATGTCACCTGCAAACGAATGAATCAGTAGCAACAATATAAATTATATGTACATATACTTGTGTGTTAAGTCGTAATTTCCCATTGGTTTCTAGTAGGCCTGTCCGCTTGGACACGTTTTAAATTGGGGACAGAGATGCTTCTCATAAGCCTAGCCTATATACACCAAAGATGAAATATCATTGACCCAGTTTTTGCGTGGTACGTAAGAGGAGTAAATACTAGTACATACTGTACACATCTTACTTACCACAGATCTTGAGAGGGGCTTCCAGCTCCAGAAGAATGGGTTGACTGAGAAAGAGCTCCCTTGACTTGAGGCATAGTCCACGAATCTCATTCTCCTGCAGCTGCACATTCTTCCCAGGTTTTGCTCCTCTGACTACAACCATGAAACAACAGCAAATATACCTGACACCAGCTGGCTAGGTATGGTGCATTTCCACGGGGATCCAATGGGGTATTCAACCATGTGCCGTGGAGGGCCGAGTGTATGCAGGTTTTCATTACAACCAAAGAATGCACCAGGTTAACCGATTAACACACCTTCAAGCAGAGAGGAGGAACTAATGTTACTCAGTGAAATCACTTGGCGTGGTGTTTGGTTGGAATGAAAACCTGCACACACTTGGCCCCCATGGGACGCGGTTGAATGCCCCTGTTCTATGCTGTGTGGGAAAATCGGTGAATATGTGTCGCGCTGGGACAAAGAATGTTGTTGGTGTAGTGTGTTTGACAAATGACGTTCCCTTCGTGTAAAACAGATTATCTCCCCAGAAACAATACAAAAGGAGCAACATGATGTTCAACGTTATGGTATATAGCTAACTAACGTTAGCTAGTGTGGCTAGTTATCGCTCAGATGTTGGCAAACATACGCTAACGTTAGCCGGCCGACTAACGTTAGCTACAATAGCATGCGGATAAGCGATGTAGCGTTATATTAATAATATTTAAACATTTCCTTACCTTCTAAAAGGCGCTGGATGATACTATCTATATTGAGTTTGTCAGCATCAGCCATTGCGATGTCGGGGGCTACTAAAATGGACTCAGTGAATTCTAGGTCTTGTGTTAGCTTGGGTGAGCTAGCCAGCTAGCTATACTAGCGTTAACTATCTGTTAGCGTCGTAGATTTCTCTGGCTGAGCGAAGATATGCTGATGTGAGTCCGCTATTGTTTAGCCGCTCATTGACAATTTAAACCACCTAATAACCTACTTAGACATCTCAATTTGACAAAATTCTACATCCAAGGTTGGCTTTCGTTCAGAAACCACCGGGACTAAAAAAAAAAACCCGGACGTGTAAGCTAGCGACGACGTCCCCTCTCTCTTCTTTATGCCGCACCTAGTATAGCTAACTGATTAAAGGAGGCTGGCTGCCACTGCTCGGCTGCTGCCATCTGCTGTACTGGAATGGGGAAGGAGTCTGTAAAGATGTGGAGACGTGGGAGCGTTTAGAGAGGAAAGGATGGATCCCGAAATGGATAACTGCAAAAATCCTATTGTATATATTTTGTTTTATTACGTTTTTATTGTATCTTGCTTCATATCTATACAGCTACACAAATTAACCAGCTGCCCAGCACGTGCTGAGTGATATTCATACTCATATGACTATATATATGCAGCTGATTAATTACCATTGAGGCTGTAACTACGGGGAGTAAAGCCACACACAATTGTAATTAAAACGCATATCTTGAGCGGGGATCTAAGCTGCAGAAGAATGGGGCTGACTGAGAAGGATCTCCCTCCACGCAAGTGTAACTCAACAATAATTGTTGTTTCTCACCCAGACTGGGATTCAAACTAGCAATCTTCCGCTCAGGCGCCTGCTTCACTGGCCTCTAGGATGCTGCCTCCCTCCCCTTCATCATCAACACTTTAAAGCTCTGCAAATATGAATGCGAGTTGTAAAGAGCTTCTTCAACACAGTCGCCAGTAAAACAGTATGGCAGCTTTAAAATAGAACCGTTCATCCAGTCATCCATCCATTAATTCATTAATTCATGCATTCTTATACAGGTAAATTCCATATTTCACATAGCAGTAATAGCAATCATTTAACTAAGTAAAACAATTAATTTCAAACATCTACTCTTTTTATGTCATCAGATGTTTTATTTTACGTCTTGAGGTTAAGCTACAATCACATATCACACAATTACACGTCACGTGCTTAGAACTGGGGCTGAAATGTGAAGGTGAGCCCGTTATTGATTTGTCTTCTGTCTCTACTGTTGTGTATGTGATCACGCACACGTGGGTATCTCTGCACAAACATGACCCATTGGCTTAAATGGACAGAGGTCGATCCAGCCCTCGGGCAAGATGCCCGTCGATGATTTGGATCTATTCTTGGTCTTTCTCCTCCCCGTGTGTTATGATGTAGACCAGGTTCTTGTAGTCTAGGTTCCCCGCTACGTCCGGCGGGAAAGCATTGAACATCTGTTCCATCTGCGGACATGAAGCAAAAGAAAAAACTAAGTCTAAATATTATGAGTTGACGTGCAGAATTTGTCCAGTTAGACAGACTGGAATGGACTACGTCATTACACTGTAACAAAGAGCCGGACATTGTCAGCGGTGGGCGGTCTAACCTCTTCGGGAGAGAACCTGTCTGCCTGGGTCGTCAGCATGTTCGTCACACTGCGAAGACAAGCAGGGGTGATGAGCAGGCTATACGGTCACCTCACCCAGCATCAGCGCACTAGAAAGCTACTCACAAGCCCTTCTTTAAAGTTCCCTTTCCTTCGGGATCAAAGACTTTGAAAGCGTTGAGGATGGTGTCCTCTGGGTCAGCACCTAAAGACGGACAGAGGCGGCTCAGCGTGATTATGATGATCTCTGCTGTGCCAAAAGCCTCTCAACGATCAGCCAGTGAAAAATGAAAACCCCGGTCTCCGAGTGGTCTCTATCGTTATCGGAGGCTCTGGACATGACATACCTTTTAGTTTCTCCCCAAACATGGTGAGGAAAACGGTGAAATTAATAGGTCCTGGTGCCTCCTTCAGCATCTCATCGATCTCTTCCTGCTTCACGTTTAAACGACCTGGGGAAAGGTGGCAGATTAGGTGCTGTAGGGCTTCACGCGGTATGACAGTATGAAACGCTCACCACGCGGAGATGGGAGTGATGTCGGTATGCAAGTAGTATGGGACATCTCGTGAGACATGGACACGCGTACGTGCTCACTCGCACAGACACAGGCAGAAGAGACGGATAAACAAGCAACGAGCACACACAGACGTCAGTCGGCTTACCTAGAGCTGCAAATGTGTCTCTCAGGTCGTTCTTGTCAATGAAGCCGTCTCTGTTTTGGTCCATGATAGTGAAGGCCTGTTGAAGTTGTATTGTTACACGCTGTGTCAACAGACGTCTCTCTGACATGCATCACAGTGGAAATTGACTCAGTTCAAGTCTATGTGAAAGAAAACAACTGACAGAGCACTGACTTCTTTGAACTCCTGGATCTGGGCCTGTTCAAACATGGAGAACACGTTGGAGTTGGCTCCCTCTGATCTCTTCTTTGCTTTCTTGGGCGCCTGCAGGGTTTGACAACGACACGCTAATAGATACAATACTAATGACGCAATCATCACCTGCTCTCTGCGCTTGTGCTCCACTCGTTATCGGTTTACCGCGACACGTGTGCTTATGATAACAAGCCAATAATCAGCGAACGCACGACAGGCAAGGTTTATACCGGGGCACGCATTTTATAACGGAGGATTAGAACGTTTGTGATGGACATACAGTATTTGCTCACGCCTCCAATTTTCTGAGAACGTACACTAAGCCTGGGGAGGGTTTGGTCCTCTCCCCTCGCTCCCAGAGCTCCAGGATCACACGAGGGATTATTCTACAGGGCCTGGATGGTGACAGGATGGTACACTGAGCCTTGTTTGATAGGAAATCCCTTGGAGGCAAGGATTATGTTGAGCTATTTACATGACTGCCAAGGAACTGTGAAAAACAGTACAAGGGAATGCGGCGTGATGGCATCATATTGCTCGGATCCGCAGGCCTCTCGACAGCTGCTGTCTAACCCTCGTTGTGGATTAGCTCTGAAGCGGTTGTATTTCGCTCAGCTCCATGAAAAACAAATGTTGTTTGCTGTGAGCCAAGTTTTACAGATCAGCCTGAGTGCACCAACAGGAACTTTGCTATGCAGGCTATTGTAGTTCAGAATATTAGATACGTTATTATTGCCCCTGGTGTGTCTCCTCTCCTCTCCTCTCCTCTTCTCTTCTGTCCTCTCCTCTCCTCTCCTCTCCTCTTCTCTTCTGTCC